>CATIWC010003582.1:0-61020 GCA_948472305.1 Vicia faba | reverse complement strand
CAAATTTTAGCTTTCTTCATCATTAAGTAACTAAGTTAAAGTCTTAAATTAATGATGCGTATTTGATATATATTCGTTATAATTAAAATTAAATGATAAAGTTCGATAATCTTTTATTCACCATATTTATAATGTAATATGGTGTAATAGAGGTAAAACTTTCAATATTTTTCTTCTTCTTTATCACCAAATTTTAGGTTATTTATCACTAAGAAACTATGTTAAAAGGCAATAAATTAATTACATATATTTTTTATATATTGGTCATAATTAAAATTAAATGATAATGCTCGATATTATTTTTATTAACCATATTCACATTATATTATGGTATAATATATGTAAAACATTTCAAAAGATTGCTTCTTCTCCGTCACTAAATTTAGGTTTCTTCATCACTAAGTAACTAAGTTACAAGACTATTAATTAATGAAACGTATTTTTTATATATTGGTAATAACTAAAATTAAAAGATCAAGCTCGACATTATTCTATTCACCATATTCACCTTATATTATGGAAAAATATATGTAAAACATTTAAATATTTTTCTTCTTCTGCATCACGAAATTTAAGGTTTTCTTCATCAACTAATAAACTAAGTTAAAATACTATAAATTAATGAGACATATTTAATTTATATTGGTAATAATGAAAGTTAAATGATAAAGCTCAATATTATTTTTATTGAACATATTCACATTATTTTATGGCATAATATATGTAAAACATTTCAATATGTTGCATCTTCTCCATCACGGAATTTAAGGTTTCTTCATCACTAAGAAACTAAGTTAAATGACTATAAATTAATGACACATATTTTAAATATATTGGTAATATTAAAATTAAATGATAAAGCTCGATATCATTTTTATTCACCATATTGACATTATATTATGGTATAATATATGTAAAGCATTTCAAAAGATTGATTCATCTCCATCGCCAAATTTTTAGCTTTCTTCATCATTAAGTAACTAAGTAAAGTCTTTAAATTAATGATGCGTATTTGATATATATTGGTTATAGTTAAAATTAAATTATCAAGCTCGATATTGTTTTTATTCACCATATTAATGATGTAATATGGTGTAAATAAGCTAAAAACTTTCAATATTTTTCTTCTTCTTTATCACCAAATTCTAGGTTTCTTCATTACTAAGAAACTAAGTAAAATGACTATAAATTAATGACACATGTTTTATATATATATATTGGTAATATTTAAAGTTAAATGAGATAGCTCGATATTATTTTTATTTATTATATTCATATTTCATTATGATATAATAATGTAAAATATTTATATGGTTTTCTTCTTCTCCGTCAAATTTTTTTATGTTTTTTCATCACTAAGTAACATAAGTTAAAAGTCTTTAAATTAATGATGCATAGTTGATTTATATTCGTTATAATTAAAATTAAATGATCAAGTCCGATAATCATTTTATTCACTCATATTTATAATGTAATATGGTGTAATAGATGAAAAAATTTCAATATTTTTATTCTTCTTTATCACCAAATTTTAGGTTTCTTCATCACCAAGAAACTAAGTTAAAAGACTATAAATTAATGACACATAGTTTTTATATATTGCTAATAATTATAATTAAATGATCAAGCTAGATTTAATTTTTATTTACCATATTCACATTATATTATTGTATAATATATGTAAAAAATTACAAAGGATTGTTTCTTCTCCGTCACGAAATTTTAGGTTTCTTCATCACTAAGTAACTAAGTTAAAAGACTATAAATTAATGAAACATATTTTTTTATATATTGGTAATAACTATAAATAAAAGATCAAGCTCGACATTATTTCTATTCACCATATCACCTTATATTATGGCAAGATATATGTAAAACATTTAAATATTTTTCTTCGTTCTGCATCTAGAAATTTAAGGTTTCTTCATCATTAATAAACTAAGTTAAAATACTATAAATTAATGAGACATATTTTATTTATATTGGTAATAATGAAAGTCAAATGATAAAGCTCAATATCATTTTTATTTACCATATTCACATTATTTTATGGCATAATATATGTAAAACATTTCAATATGTTGCATCTTCTCCATCACGGAATTTAAGGTTTCTCATCACTAAGAAACAAAGTTAAATGACTATAAATTAAGGACACATATTTTAAATATATTGGTAATTATTAAAAGTAAATGATAAAGCTCGATATCATTTTTATTCACCATATTCACATTATATTATGGTATAATATATGGTAAAACATTTCAAAGATTTCTTCATCTCCATCGCCAAATTTTAGCTTTCTTCATCATAAGTAACTAAGTTAAAAGTCTTTAAATTAATGAGGCGTATTTGATATATATTCGTATAATTAAAATTAAATGATAAAGTTCGATAATCTTTTATTCACCATATTATAATGTAATATGGTGTAATAGAGGTAAAAACATTCAATATTTTTCTTCTTCTTATCACCAAATTTTAGGTTATTTATCACTAAGAAACTATGTTAAAAGGCAATAAATTAATTACATATATTTTTTATATATTGGTCATAATTAAAATTAAATGATAATGCTCGATATATTTTTATAACCATATTCACATTATATTATGGTATAATATATGTAAAACATTTCAAAAGATTGCTTCTTCTCCGTCACTAAATTTTAGGTTTCTTCATCACTAAGTAACTAAGTTAAAAGACTATTAATTAATGAAACGTATTTTTTATATATTGGTAATAACTAAAATTAAAAGATCAGCTCGACATTATTTCTATTCACCATATTCACCTTATATTATGGGAAAAATATATGTAGAAACATTTAAATATTTTTCTTCTTCTGCATCACGAAATTTAAGGTTTCTTCATCACTAATAAACTAAGTTAAAATACTATAAATTAATGAGACATATTTAATTATATTGGTAATAATGAAAGTTAAATGATAAAGCTCAATATTATTTTTATTGAACATATTCACATTATTTTATGGCATAATATATGTAAAACATTTCAATATGTTGCATCTTCTCCATCACGGAATTTAAGGTTTCTTCATCACTAAGAAACTAAGTTAAATGACTATAAATTAATGACACATATTTTAAATATATTGGTAATTATTAAAATTAAATGATAAAGCTCGATATCATTTTTATTCACCATATTCACATTATATTATGGTATAATATATGTAAAGCATTTCAAAAGATTGATTCATCTCCATCGCAAATTTTAGCTTTTCTTCATCATTAAGTAACTAAGTTAAAGTCTTTAAATTAATGATGCGTATTTGATATATATTTGTTATAGTTAAAATTAAATTATCAAGCTCGATATTGTTTTTATTCACCATATTAATGATGTAATATGGTGTAAATAAGCTAAAAACTTTCAATATTTTTCTTCTTCTTTATCACCAAATTCTAGGTTTCTTCATTACTAAGAAACTAAGTAAAATGACTATAAATTAATGACACTGTTTTATATATATATATATATATTGGTATATTTAAAGTTAAATGAGATAGCTCGATATTATTTTTATTTATTATATCATATTCATTATGATATAATATATGTAAAATATTTATATGGTTTTCTTCTTCTCCGTAAAATTTTTTTATGTTTTTTCATCACTAAGTAACTAAGTTAAAAGTCTTTAAATTAATGATGCATAGTTGATTTATATCGTTATAATTAAAATTAAATGATCAGTCCGATAATCATTTATTCACCATATTTATAATGTAATATGGTGTAATAGATGAAAAAAATTTCAATATTTTTATTCTTCTTTATCACCAAATTTTAGGTTTCTTCATCACCAAGAAACTAAGTTAAAAGACTATAAATTAATGACACATAGTTTTTATATATTGCTAATAATTAAAATTAAATGATCAAGCTAGATTTAATTTTATTTACCATATTCACATTATATTATTGTATAATATATGTACAAAATTACAAAGGATTGTTTCTTCTCCGTCACGAAATTTTAGGTTTCTTCATCACTAAGTAACTAAGTTAAAAGACTATAAATTAATGAAACATATTTTTTATATATTGGTAATAACTAAAAATAAAAGATCAAGCTCGACATTATTTCTATTCACCATATTCACCTTATATTATGGCAAGATATATGTAAAACATTTAAATATTTTTCTTCTTCCTGCATCTAGACATTTAAGGTTTCTTCATCACTAATAAACTAAGTTAAAATACTATAAATTAATGAGACATATTTTATTATATTGGTAATAATGAAAGTCAAATGATAAAGCTCAATATCATTTTTATTTACCATATTCACATTATTTTATGGCATAATATATGTAAAACATTTCAATATGTTGCATCTTCTCCATCACGGATTTAAGGTTTCTTCATCACTAAGAAACAAAGTTAAATGACTATAAATTAAGGACACATATTTTAAATATATGGTAATTATTAAAAGTAAATGATAAAGCTCGATATCATTTTTATTCACCATATTCACATTATATTATGGTATAATATATGTAAAACATTTCAAAAGATTTCTTCATCTCCATCGCCAAATTTTAGCTTTCTTCATCATTAAGTAACTAAGTTAAAAGTCTTTAAATTAATGATGCGTATTTGATATATATTCGTTATAATTAAAATTAAATGATAAAGTTCGATAATCTTTATTCACCATATTTATAATGTATATGGTGTAATAGAGGTAAAAACTTTCAATATTTTTCTTCTTCTTTATCACCAAATTTTAGGTTATTTATCACTAAGAAACTATGTTAAAAGGCAATAAATTAATTACATATATTTTTTATATATTGGTCATAATTAAAATTAAATGATAATGCTCGATATTATTTTTATAACCATATTCACATTATATTATGGTATAATATATGTAAAACATTCAAAAGATTGCTTCTTCTCCGTCACTAAGTTTTAGGTTCTTCATCACTAAGTAACTAAATTAAAAGACTATAAATTAATGAAACGTATATTTTATATATTGGTAATAACTAAAATAAAAAGATCAAGCTCGACATTATTCTATTCACCATATTCACCTTATATTATGGAAAAATATATGTAAAACATTAAATATTTTTCTTCTTCTGCATCACGAAATTTAAGGTTTCTTCATCACTAATAAACTAAGTTAAAATACTATAAATTAATGAGACATATTTAATTTATATTGGTAATAATGAAAGTTAAATGATAAAGCTCAATATTATTTTTATTTAACATATTCACATTATTTTATGGCATAATATATGTAAAACATTTCAATATGTTGCATCTTCTCCATCACGAAATTTAAGGTTTCTTCATCACTAAGAAACTAAGTTAAATGACTATAAATTATGACACATATTTTAAATATATTGGTAATTATTAAAATTAAATGATAAAGCTCGATATCATTTTTATTCACCAATTCACATTATATTATGGTATAATATATGTAAAACATTTCAAAAGATTGATTCATCTCCATCACCAAATTTTATGTTTCTTCATCAATTAAGTAACTAAGTTAAAAGTCTTTAAATCAATGATGCGTATTTGATATATATTCGTTATAATTAAATTAAATGATAAAGTTCGATAGTCTTTTATTCACCATATTTATAATGTAATATGGTGTAATAGAGGTTAAAAACTTTCAATATTTTCTTCTTCTTTATCACAAACTTTTAGGTTTCTTCATCATTAAGAAACTATGTTAAAAGACTATAAATTAATGACACATAATTTTATATATTAGTACTAATTAAAATTAAATGATAAAGTTAGATATTATTTTTATTCACCATATTCACATTATATTATTGTATAATATATGTAAAACATTTCAAAAGATTGCTTCTTCTCCGTCACCAAATTTTAGGTTTCTTCATTACTAAGTACACTAAGTTAAAAGACTATAAATTAATGAAACATATTTTTTATATATTGGTAATAACTAAAAATAAATGATCAAGCTCGACATTATTTCTATTCACCATATTAACCTTATATTATGGCAAAATAATGTAAAACATTAAAATATTTTCTTCTTCTCCATCACGAAATTTAAGGTTTTCTTCATCACTAATAAGTTAAGTTAAAAGACTATAAATTAATGACACATATTTTATTTATATTGGTAATAATGAAATTAAATGATAAAGCTCAATATTATTTTTATTTACCCGTATTCGCATTACTTTATGGCATAAATATGTAAAAAATTTCAATATGTTGCATCTTCTCCGTCACAGAATTTAAGTTTTCTTTATCACTAGTAACTAAGTTAAAGTCTTTAAATTAATGATGCATATTTTGATGTATATTGTTATAATTAAAATTAAATGATGAAGTTCAATAATCTTTTTATTCACCATATTTATAATGTAATATGGTGTAATAGAGGTAAAAACTTTCAATATTTTTCTTCTTCTTTATCACCAAATTTTAGGTTATTTTATCACTAAGAAACTATGTTAAAAGGCAATAAATTAATTACATATATTTTTTATATATTGGTCATAATTAAAATTAAATGATAAAGTCGATATTATTTTTATTAACCATATTCACATTATATTATGGTATAATATATGTAAAACATTTCAAAAGATTGCTTCTCTCCGTCACTAAATTTTAGGTTTCTTCATCACTAAGTAACTAAGTTAAAAGACAATAAATTAATGAAACGTATTTTTTATATATTGGTAATAACTAAAATTAAAAGATCAAGCTCGACATTATTTCTATTCACCATATTCACCTTATATTATGGAAAAATATATGTAAAACATTTAAATATTTTTCTTCTTCTGCATCACGAAATTTAAGGTTGCTTCATCACTAATAAACTAAGTTAAAATACTATAAATTAATGAGACATATTTATTTATATTGGTAATAATGAAAGTTAAATGATAAAGCTCAATATTATTTTTATTTAACATATTCACATTATTTTATGGCATAATATATGTAAAACATTTCAATATATTGCATCTTCTCCATCACGGAATTTAAGGTTTCTTCATCACTAAGAAACTAAGTTAAATGACTATAAATTAATGACACATATTTTAAATATATTGGTAATTATTAAAATTAAATGATAAAGCTCGATATCATTTTTATTCACCATATTCACATTATATTATGGTATAATATATGTAAAACATTTCAAAAGATTGATTCATCTCCATCACCAAATTTTAGCTTTCTTCATCATTAAGTAACTAAGTTAAAAGTCTTTAAATCAATGATGCGTATTTGATATATATTCGTTATAATTAAAATTAATGATAAAGTTCGATAATCTTTTTATTCACCAGTATTTATAAGTAATATGGTGTAATAGAGGTAAAAACTTTCAATATTTTTCTTCTTCTTTATCACAAACTTTTAGGTTTCTTCATCATTAAGAAACTATGTTAAAAGGACTATAAATTAATGACACATATTTTTTATATATATTGGTAATAATTAAAATTAAATGATAAAGTAGATATTATTTTTATTCACCATATTCACATTATATTATTGTATAATATATGTAAAACATTTCAAAAGATTGCTTCTTCTCCGTCACCAAATTTTAGGTTTCTTCATCACTAAGTAACTAAGTTAAAAGACTATAAATTAATGAAACATATTTTTTATATATTGGTAATAACTAAAAATAAATGATCAAGCTCGACATTATTTCTATTCACCATATTAACCTTATATTATGGCAAAATATATGTAAAACATTAAAATATTTTTCTTCTTCTCCATCACGAATTTAAGGTTTCTTCATCACTAATAAGTTAAGTTAAAAGACTATAAATTAATGACACATATTTTATTTATATTGGTAATAATGAAAATTAAATGATAAAGCTCAATATTATTTTTATTTACCGTATTCGCATTACTTTATGGCATAAATATGTAAAAAATTTCAATATGTTGAATCTTCTCCGTCACAGAATTTAAGTTTTCTTTATCACTAAGTAACTAAGTTAAAAGTCTTTAAATTAATGATGCATATTTTGATGTATATTTGTTATAATTAAAATTAAATGATGAAGTTCAATAACTTTTTATTCACCATATTTATAATGTAATATGGTGTAATAGAGGTAAAAACTTTCAATATTTTTTCTTCTTCTTTATCAACCAAATTTTAGGTTATTTATCACTAAGAAACTATGTTAAAAGGCAATAAATTAATTACATATATTTTTATATATTGGTCATAATTAAAATTAAATGATAAATCTCGATATTATTTTTATTAACCATATTCACATATATTATGGTATAATATATGTAAACATTTCAAAAGATTGCTTCTTCTCCGTCACTAAATTTTAGGTTTCTTCATCACTAAGTAACTAAGTTAAAAGACTATTAATTAATGAAACGTATTTTTATATATTGGTAATAACTAAAATTAAAAGATCAAGCTCGACATTATTTCTATTCACCATATTCACCTTATATTATGGAAAAATATATGTAAAACATTTAAATATTTTTCTTCTTCTGCATCACGAAATTTAAGGTTTCTTCATCACTAATAAACTAAGTTAAAATACTATAAATTAATGAGACATATTTAATTTATATTGGTAATAATGAAAGTTAAATGATAAAGCTCATATTATTTTTATTTAACATATTCACATTATTTTATGGCATAATATATGTAAAACATTTCAATATGTTGCATCTTCTCCATCACGGAATTTAAGGTTTCTTCATCACTAAGAAACTAAGTTAAATGACTATAAATTAATGACACATATTTTAAATATATTGGTAATTTTTAAAATTAAATGAATAAGCTCAATATCATTTTTATTCACCATATTCACATTATATTATGGTATAATATATGTAAAGCATTTCAAAAGATTGATTCATCTCCATCGCCAAATTTTAGCTTTCTTCATCATTAAGTAACTAAGTAAAGTCTTTAAATTAATGATGCGTATTTGATATATATTGGTTATAGTTAAAATTAAATTATCAAGCTCGATATTGTGTTTATTCACCATATTAATGATGTAATATGGTGTAAATAGCTAAAAACTTTCAATATTTTTCTTCTTTTTATCACCAAATTCTAGGTTTCTTCATTACTAGAAACTAAGTAAAATGACTATAAATTAATGACACAAGTTTATATATATATTGGTAATATTTAAAGTTAAATGAGATAGCTCGATATTTATTTTTATTTATTATATTCATATTTCATTATGATATAATATATGTAAAATATTTATATGGTTTTCTTCTTCTCCGTCAATTTTTTTATGTTTTTTCATCACTAAGTAACTAAGTTAAAAGTCTTTAAATTAATGATGCATAGTTGATTTATATTCGTTATAATTAAATTAAATGATCAAGTCCGATAATCATTTTATTCACCATATTTATAATGTAATATGGTGTAATAGATGAAAAAAATTTCAATATTTTTATTCTCTTTATCACCAAATTTTAGGTTTCTTCATCACCAAGAAACTAAGTTAAAAGACTATAAATTAATGACACATATTTTTTATATATTGTTAATAATTAAAATTAAATGATCAAGCTAGATTTTATTTTTATTTACCATATTCACATTATATTATTGTATAATATATGTAAAAAATTACAAAGGATTGTTTCTTCTCCGTCACGAAATTTTAGGTTTCTTCATCACTAAGTAACTAAGTTAAAAGACTATAAATTAATGAAACATACTTTTTATATATTGGTAATAACTAAAAATAAAAGATCAAGCTCGACATTATTTCTATTCGCCATATTCACCTTATATTATGGCAAGATATATGTAAAACATTTAAATATTTTTCTTCTTCTGCATCTAGAAATTTAAGGTTTCTTCATCACTAATAAACTAAGTTAAATACTATAAATTAATGAGACATATTTTATTTATATTGGTAATAATGAAAGTCAAATGATAAAGCTCAATATCATTTTTATTTACCATATTCACATTATTTTATGGCATAATATATGTAAAACATTTCAATATGTTGCATCTTTCTCCATCACGGAATTTAAGTTTCTTCATCACTAAGAAACTAAGTTAAATGACTATAAATTAATGACACATATTTTAAATATATTGGTAATTATTAAATTAAATGATAAAGCTCGATATCATTTTTATTCACCATATTCACATTATATTATGGTATAATATATGTAAAACATTTCAAAAGATTGATTCATCTCCTCACCAAATTTTAGGTTCTTCATCATTAAGTAACTAAGTTAAAAGTCCTTAAAATCAATGATGCGTATTTGATATATATTCGTTATAATTAAAATTAAATGATAAAGTTTGATAATCTTTTTATTCACCATATTTATAATGTAATATGGTGTAATAGAGGTAAAAACTTCAATATTTTTCTTCTTCTTTATCACGACTTTTAGGTTTCTTCATCATTAAGAAACAATGTTAAAAGACTATAAATAATGACACATATTTTTTATATATTAGTAATAATTAAAATTAAATGATAAAGTTAGATATTATTTTTATTCCACCATATTCACATTATATTATTGTATAATATATGTAAAACATTTCAAAAGATTGCTTCTTCTCCGTCACCAATTTTAGGTTTCTTCATCACTAAGTAACTAAGTTAAAAGACTATAAATTAATGAAACATATTTTTTATATATTGGTAATAACTAAAAATAAATGATCAAGCTCGACATTATTTCTATTCACATATTAACCTTATATTATGGCAAAATATATGTAAAACATTAAAATATTTTTCTTCTTCTCCATCACGAAATTTAAGGTTTCTTCATCACTAATAAGTTAAGTTAAAAGACTATAAATTAATGACACATATTTTATTTATATTGGTAATAATGAAATTAAATGATAAAGCTCAATATTATTTTATTTACCGTATTCGCATTACTTTATGGCATAAATATGTAAAAATTTCAATATGTTGATCTTCTCCGTCACAGAATTTAAGTTTTCTTTATCACTAAGTAACTAAGTTAAAAGTCTTTAAATTAATGATGCATATTTTGATGTATATTTGTTATAATTAAAATTAAATGATGAAGTTCAATAATCTTTTTATTCACCATATTTATAATGTAATATGGTGTAATAGAGGTAAAAACATTCAATATTTTTCTTCTTCATTATCACCAATTTTAGGTTATTTATCACTAAGAAACTATGTTTAAAAGGCAATAAATTAATTACATATATTTTTTATATATTGGTCATAATTAAAATTAAATGATAAAGCTCGATATTATTTATATTAACCATATTCACATATATTATGGTATAATATATGTAAAACATTTCAAAAGATTGCTTCTTCTCCGTCACTAAATTTTAGGTTTCTTCATCACTAAGTAACTAAGTTAAAAGACTAACATTTAATGAAACGTATTTTTTATATATTGGTAATACTAAAATTAAAAGATCAAGCTCGACATTATTTCTATTCACCATATTCACCTTATATTATGGAAAAATATATGTAAAACATTTAAATATTTTTCTTCTTCTGCATCACGAAATTTAAGGTTCTTCATCACTAATAAACTAAGTAAAATACTATAAATTAATGAGACATATTTAATTTATATTGGTAATAATGAAAGTTAAATGATAAAGCTCAATATATTTTTATTTAACATATTCACATATTTTATGGCATAATATATGTAAAACATTTCAATATGTTGCATCTTCTCCATCACGGAATTTAAGGTTTCTTCATCACTAAGAAACTAAGTTAAATGACTATAAATGAATGACACATATTTTAAATATATTGGTATTATTAAAATTAAATGATAAAGCTCGATATCATTTTTATTCACCATATTCACATTATATTATGGTATAATATATGTAAAACATTCAAAAGATTGATTCATCTCCATCACCAAATTTTAGGTTTCTTCATCATTAAGTAACTAAGTTAAAAGTCTTTAAATCAATGATGCGTATTTGATATATATTCATTATAATTAAAATTAAATGATAAAGTTCGATAATCTTTTTATTCACCATATTTATAATGTAATATGGTGTAATAGAGGTAAAAACTTTCAATATTTTTTCTTCTTCTTTATCACAAACTTTAGGTTTCTTCATCATTAAGAAACTATGTTAAAAGACTATAAATTAATGACACATATTTTTTTATATATATTGGTAATAATTAAAATTAAATGATAAAGTTAGATATTATTTTTATTCACCATATTCACATTATATTATTGTATAATATATGTAAAACATTTCAAAAGATTGCTTCTTCTCCGTCACCAAATTTTAGGTTTCTTCATCACTAAGTAACTAAGTTAAAAGACTATAAATTAATGAAACATATTTTTTATATATTGGTAATAACTAAAAATAAATGATCAAGCTCGACATTATTTCTATTCACCATATTAACCTTATATTATGGCAAAATATATGTAAACATTAAAATATTTTTCTTCTTCTCCATCACGAAATTTAAGGTTTCTTCATCACTAATAAGTTAAGTTAAAAGACTAAAATTAATTAAACACATATTTTTATTTTATAGTGGTAATAATGAAAATTAAATGATAAAGCTCAATATATTTTTATTTACCTATTCGCATTACTTTTTGCATAAATATGTAAAAAATTTCAATATGTTGAATCTTCTCCATCACAGAATTTAAGTTTTCTTTATCACTAAGTAACTAAGTTAAAAGTCTTTAATTAATGATGCATATTTTGATGTATATTTGTTATAATTAAATTAATGATGAAGTTCAATAATCTTTTTATTCACCATATTTATAATGTAATATGGTGTAATAGAGGTAAAAACTTTCAATATTTTTCTTCTTCTTTATCACCAAATTTTAGGTTATTTAGCACTAAGAAACTGTGTTAAAAGGCAATAAATTAATTACATATATTTTTATATATTGGTCATAATTAAAATTAAATGATAAAGCTCGATATTATTTTTATTAACCATATTCACATTATATTATGGTATAATATATGTAAAACATTTCAAAAGATTGCTTCTTCTCCGTCACTAAATTTTAGGTTTCTTCATCACTAAGTAACTAAGTTAAAAGACTATTAATTAATGAAACGTATTTTTTATATATTGGTAATAACTAAAATTAAAAGATCAAGCTCGACATTATTTCTATTCACCATATTCACCTTATATTATGGAAAAATATATGTAAAACATTTAAATATTTTTCTTCTCTGCATCACGAAATTTAAGGTTTCTTCATCACTAATAACTTAAGTTAAAATACTATAAATTAATGAGACATATTTAATTTATATTGGTAATAATGAAAGTTAAAGGATAAAGCTCAATATTATTTTTATTTAACATATTCACATTATTTTATGGCATAATATATGTAAAACATTTCAATATGTTGCATCTTCTCCATCACGGAAGTTAAGGTTTCTTCATCACTAAGAAACTAAGTTAATAACTATAAATTAATGACACAAATTTTAAATATATTGGTAATTTTTAAAATTAAATGATAAAGCTCAATATCATTTTTATTCACCATATTCACATTTATATTATGGTATAATATATGTAAAGCATTTCAAAAGATTGATTCATCTCCATCGCCAAATTTTAGCTTTCTTCATCATTAAGTAACTAAGTTAAAGTCTTTAAATTAATGATGCGTATTTGATATATATTGGTTATAGTTAAAATTAAATTATCAAGCTCGATATTGTGTTTATTCACCATATTAATGATGTAATATGGTGTAAATAAGCTAAAAACTTTCAATATTTTTCTTCTTTTTATCACCAAATTCTAGGTTTCTTCATTACTAAGAAACTAAGTAAAATGACTATAAATTAATGACACATGTTTTATATATATATTGGTAATATTTAAAGTTAAATGAGATAGCTCGATATTATTTTTATTTATTATATTCATATTTCATTATGATATAATATATGTAAAATATTTATATGGTTTTCTTCTTCTCCGTCAAATTTTTTTATGTTTTTTCATCACTAAGTAACTAAGTTAAAAGTCTTTAAATTAATGATGCATAGTTGATTTATATTCGTTATAATTAAAATTAAATGATCAAGTCCGATAATCATTTTATTCACCATATTTATAATGTAATATGGTGTAATAGATGAAAAAAAATTCAATATTTTTCTTCTTATTTATCACCAAATTTTAGGTTTCTTCATCACCAAGAAACTAAGTTAAAAGACTATAAATTAATGACACATATTTTTTATATATTGTTAATAATTAAAATTAAATGATCAAGCTAGATTTTATTTTTATTTACCATACTCACATTATATTATTGTATAATATATGTAAAAAATTACAAAGGATTGTTTCTTCTCCGTCACGAAATTTTAGGTTTCTTCATCACTAAGTAACTAAGTTAAAAGACTATAAATTAATGAAACATATTTTTTATATATTGGTAATAACTAAAAATAAAAGATCAAGCTCGACATTATTTCTATTCACCATATTCACCTTATATTATGGCAAGATATATGTAAAACATTTAAATATTTTTCTTCTTCTGCATCTAGAAATTTAAGGTTTCTTCATCACTAATAAACTAAGTTAAAATACTATAAATTAATGAGACATATTTTATTTATATTGGTAATAATGAAAGTCAAATGATAAAGCTCAATATCATTTTTATTTACCATATTCACATTATTTTATGGCATAATATATGTAAAACATTTCAATATGTTGCATCTTCTCCATCACGGAATTTAAGGTTTCTTCATCACTAAGAAACTAAGTTAAATGACTATAAATTAATGACACATATTTTAAATATATTGGTAATTATTAAAATTAAATGATAAAGCTCGATATCATTTTTATTCACCATATTCACATTATATTATGGTATAATATATGTAAAACATTTCAAAAGATTGATTCATCTCCATCACCAAATTTTAGTTTTCTTCATCATTAAGTAACTAAGTTAAAAGTCTTTAAATCAATGATGCGTATTTGATATATATTCGTTATAATTAAAATTAAATGATAAAGTTCGATAATCTTTTTATTCACCATATTTATAATGTAATATGGTGTAATAGAGGTAAAAACTTTCAATATTTTTCTTCTTCTTTATCACGAACTTTTAGGTTTCTTCATCATTAAGAAACTATGTTAAAAGACTATAAATTAATGACACATATTTTTTATATATTAGTAATAATTAAAATTAAATGATAAAGTTAGATATTATTTTTATTCACCATATTCATATTATATTATTGTATAATATATGTAAAACATTTCAAAAGATTGCTTCTTCTCCGTCACCAAATTTTAGGTTTCTTCATCACTAAGTAACTAAGTTAAAAGACTATAAATTAATGAAACATATTTTTTATATATTGGTAATAACTAAAAATAAATGATCAAGCTCGACATTATTTCTATTCACCATATTAACCTTATATTATGGCAAAATATATGTAAAACATTAAAATATTTTTCTTCTTCTCCATCACGAAATTTAAGGTTTCTTCATCACTAATAAGTTAAGTTAAAAGACTATAAATTAATGACACATATTTTATTTATATTGGTAATAATGAAAATTAAATGATAAAGCTCAATATTATTTTTATTTACCGTATTCGCATTACTTTATGGCATAAATATGTAAAAAATTTCAATATGTTGCATCTTCTCCGTCACAGAATTTAAGTTTTCTTTATCACTAAGTAACTAAGTTAAAAGTCTTTAAATTAATGATGCATATTTTGATGTATATTTGTTATAATTAAAATTAAATGATGAAGTTCAATAATCTTTTTATTCACCATATTTATAATGTAATATGGTGTAATAGAGGTAAAAACATTCAATATTTTTCTTCTTCTTTATCACCAAATTTTAGGTTATTTATCACTAAGAAACTATGTTAAAAGGAAATAAATTAATTACATATATTTTTTATATATTGGTCATAATTAAAATTAAATGATAAAGCTCGATATTATTTTTATTAACCATATTCACATTATATTATGGTATAATATATGTAAAACATTTCAAAAGATTGCTTCTTCTCCGTCACTAAATTTTAGGTTTCTTCATCACTAAGTAACTAAGTTAAAAGACTATAAATTAATGAAACGTATTTTTTATATATTGGTAATAACTAAAATTAAAAGATCAAGCTCGACATTATTTCTATTCACCATATTCACCTTATATTATGGAAAAATATATGTAAAACATTTAAATATTTTTCTTCTTCTGCATCACGAAATTTAAGGTTTCTTCATCACTAATAAACTAACTTAAAATACTATAAATTAATGAGACATATTTAATTTATATTGGTAATAATGAAAGTTAAATGATAAAGCCCAATATCATTTTTATTTAACATATTCACATTATTTTATGGCATAATATATGTAAAACATTTCAATATGTTGCATCTTCTCCATCACGGAATTTAGGTTTCTTCATCACTAAGAAACTAAGTTAAATGACTATAAATTAATGACACATATTTTAAATATATTATTAATTATTAAAATTAAATGATAAAGCTCGATATCATTTTTATTCACCATATTCACATTATATTATGGTATAATATATGTAAAACATTTCAAAAGATTGATTCATCTCCATCACCAAATTTTAGGTTTCTTCATCATTAAGTAACTAAGTTAAAAGTCTTTAAATCAATGATGCGTATTTGATATATATTCGTTATAATTAAAATTAAATGATAAAGTTCGATATTCTTTTTATTCACCATATTTATAATGTAATATGGTGTAATAGAGGTAAAAACTTTCAATATTTTTCTTCTTCTTTATCACAAACTCTTAGGTTTCTTCATCATTAAGAAACTATGTTAAAAGACTATAAATTAATGACACATATTTTTTATATATATTGGTAATAATTAAAATTAAATGATAAAGTTAGATATTATTTTTATTCACCATATTCACATTATATTATTGTATAATATATGTAAAACATTTCAAAAGATTGCTTCTTCTCCGTCACCAAATTTTAGGTTTCTTCATCACTAAGTAACTAAGTTAAAAGACTATAAATGAATGAAACATATTTTTTATATATTGGTAATAACTAAAAATAAATGATCAAGCTCGGCATTATTTCTATTCACCATATTAACCTTATATTATGGCAAAATATATGTAAAACATTAAAATATTTTTCTTCTTCTCCATCACGAAATTTAAGGTTTCTTCATCACTAATAAGTTAAGTTAAAAGACTATAAATTAATGACACATATTTTATTTATATTGGTAATAATGAAAATTAAATGATAAAGCTCAATATTATTTTTATTTACCGTATTCGCATTACTTTATGGCATAAATATGTAAAAAATTTCAATATGTTGAATCTTCTCCGTCACAGAATTTAAGTTTTCTTTATCACTAAGTAACTAATTTAAAAGTCTTTAAATTAATGATGCATATTTTGATGTATATTTGTTATAATTAAAATTAAATGATGAAGTTCAATAATCTTTTTATTCACCATATTTATAATGTAATATGGTGTAATAGAGGTAAAAACATTCAATATTTTTCTTCTTCTTTATCACCAAATTTTAGGTTATTTATCACTAAGAAACTATGTTAAAAGGCAATAAATTAATTACATATATTTTTTATATATTGGTCATAATTAAAATTAAATGATAAAGCTCGATATTATTTTTATTAACCATATTCACATTATATTATGGTATAATATATGTAAAACATTTCAAAAGATTGCTTCTTCTCCGTCACTAAATTTTAGGTTTCTTCATCACTAAGTAACTAAGTTAAAAGACTATAAATTAATGAAACGTATTTTTTATATATTGGTAATAACTAAAATTAAAAGATCAGGCTCGACATTATTTCTATTCACCATATTCACCTTATATTATGGCAAGATATATGTAAAACATTTAAATATTTTTCTTCTTCTGCATCTAGAAATTTAAGGTTTCTTCATCACTAATAAACTAAGTTAAAATACTATAAATTAATGAGACATATTTTATTTATATTGGTAATAATGAAAGTCAAATGATAAAGCTCAATATCATTTTTATTTACCATATTCACATTATTTTATGGCATAATATATGTAAAACATTTCAATATGTTGCATCTTCTCCATCACGGAATTTAAGGTTTCTTCATCACTAAGAAACTAAGTTAAATGACTATAAATTAATGACACATATTTTAAATATATTGGTAATTATTAAAATTAAATGATAAAGCTCGATATCATTTTTATTCACCATATTCACATTATATTATGGTATAATATATGTAAAACATTTCAAAAGATTGATTCATCTCCATCACCAAATTTTAGGTTTCTTCATCATTAAGTAACTAAGTTAAAAGTCTTTAAATCAATGATGCGTATTTGATATATATTCGTTATAATTAAAATTAAATGATAAAGTTCGATAATCTTTTTATTCACCATATTTATAATGTAATATGGTGTAATAGAGGTAAAAACTTTCAATATTTTTCTTCTTCTTTATCACGAACTTTTAGGTTTCTTCATCATTAAGAAACTATGTTAAAAGACTATAAATTAATGACACATATTTTTTATATATTAGTAATAATTAAAATTAAATGATAAAGTTAGATATTATTTTTATTCACGATATTCACATTATATTATTGTATAATATATGTAAAACATTTCAAAAGATTGCTTCTTCTCCGTCACCAAACTTTAGGTTTCTTCATCACTAAGTAACTAAGTTAAAAGACTATAAATTAATGAAACATATTTTTTATATATTGGTAATAACTAAAAATAAATGATCAAGCTCGACATTATTTCTATTCACCATATTAACCTTATATTATGGCAAAATATATGTAAAACATTAAAATATTTTTCTTCTTCTCCATCACGAAATTTAAGGTTTCTTCATCACTAATAAGTTAAGTTAAAAGACTATAAATTAATGACACATATTTTATTTATATTGGTAATAATGAAAATTAAATGATAAAGCTCAATATTATTTTTATTTACCGTATTCGCATTACTTTATGGCATAAATATGTAAAAAATTTCAATATGTTGCATCTTCTCCGTCACAGAATTTAAGTTTTCTTTATCACTAAGTAACTAAGTTAAAAGTCTTTAAATTAATGATGCATATTTTGATGTATATTTGATATAATTAAAATTAAATGATGAAGTTCAATAATCTTTTTATTCACCATATTTATAATGTAATATGGTGTAATAGAGGTAAAAACTTTCAATATTTTTCTTCTTCTTTATCACCAAATTTTAGGTTATTTATCACTAAGAAACTATGTTAAAAGGCAATAAAATAATTACATATGTTTTTTATTTATTGGTCATAATTAAAATTAAATGATAAAGCTCGATATTATTTTTTTTAACCATATTCACATTATATTATGGTATAATATATGTAAAACATTTCAAAAGATTGCTTCTTCTCCGTCACTAAATTTTAGGTTTCTTCATCACTAAGTAACTAAGTTAAAAGACTATTAATTAATGAAACGTATTTTTTATATATTGGTAATAACTAAAATTAAAAGATCAAGCTCGACATTATTTCTATTCACCATATTCACCTTATATTATGGAAAAATATATGTAAAACATTTAAATATTTTATTTCTTCTGCATCACGAAATTTAAGGTTTCTTCATCACTAATAAACTAAGTTAAAATACTATAAATTAATGAGACATATTTAATTTATATTGGTAATAATGAAAGTTAAATGATAAAGCTCAATATTATTTTTATTGAACATATTCACATTATTTTATGGCATAATATATGTAAAACATTTCAATATGTTGCATCTTCTCTGTCACAGAATTTAAGTTTTCTTTATCACTAAGTAACTAAGTTAAAAGTCTTTAAATTAATGATGCATATTTTGATGTATATTTTTTATAATTAAAATTAAATGATGAAGTTTAATAATCTTTTTATTCACCATATTTATAATGTAATATGGTGTAATAGAGGTAAAAACATTCAATATTTTTCTTCTTCTTTATCACCAAATTTTAGGTTATTTTATCACTAAGAAACTATGTTAAAAGGCAATAAATTAATTACATATATTTTTTATATATTGGTCATAATTAAAATTAAATGATAAAGCTCGATATTATTTTTATTAACCATATTCACATTATATTATGGTATAATATATGTAAAACATTTCAAAAGATTGCTTCTTCTCCGTCACTAAATTTGAGGTTTCTACATCACTAAGTAACTAAGTTAAAAGACTATTAATTAATGAAACGTATTTTTTATATATTGGTAATAACTAAAATTAAAAGATCAAGCTCGACATTATTTCTATTCACCATATTCACCTTATATTATGGAAAAATATATGTAAAACATTTAAATATTTTTCTTCTTCTGCATCACGAAATTTAAGGTTTCTTCATCACTAATAAACTAAGTTAAAATACTATAAATTAATGATACATATTTAATTTATATTGGTAATAATGAAAGTTAAATGATAAAGCTCAATATTATTTTTATTGAACATATTCACATTATTTTATGGCATAATATATGTAAAAGATTTCAATATGTTGCATCTTCTCTGTCACAGAATTTAAGTTTTCTTTATCACTAAGTAACTAAGTTAAAAGTCTTTAAATTAATGATGCATATTTTGATGTATATTCGTTATAATTAAAATTAAATGATCAAGTCCGATAATCTTTTTATTCACCATATTTATAATGTAATATGGTGTAATAGATGAAAAAAATTTCAATATTTTTATTCTTCTTTATCACCAAATTTTAGGTTATTTATCACTAAGAAACTATGTTAAAAGGCAATAAAATAATTACATATATTTTTTATATATTGGTCATAATTAAAATTAAATGATAAAGCTCGATATTATTTTTATTAACCATATTCACATTATATTATGGTATAATATATGTAAAACATTTCAAAAGATTGCTTCTTCTCCGTCACTAAATTTTAGGTTTCTTCATCACTAAGTAACTAAGTTAAAAGACTATAAATTAATGAAACGTATTTTTTATATATTGGTAATAACTAAAATTAAAAGATCAAGCTCGACATTATTTCTATTCACCATATTCACCTTATATTATGGAAAAATATATGTAAAACATTTAAATATTTTTCTTCTTCTGCATCACGAAATTTAAGGTTTCTTCATCACTAATAAACTAAGTTAAAATACTATAAATTAATGAGACATATTTAATTTATATTGGTAATAATGAAAGTTAAATGATAAAGCTCAATATTATTTTTATTTAACATATTCACATTATTTTATGGCATAATATATGTAAAACATTTCAATATGTTGCATCTTCTCCATCACGGAATTTAAGGTTTCTTCATCACTAAGAAACTAAGTTAAATGACTATAAATTAATGACACATATTTTAAATATATTGGTAATTATTAAAATTAAATGATAAAGCTCGATATCATTTTTATTCACCATATTCACATTATATTATGGTATAATATATGTAAAACATTTCAAAAGATTGATTCATCTCCATCACCAAATTTTAGGTTTCTTCATCATTAAGTAACTAAGTTAAAAGTCTTTAAATCAATGATGTGTATTTGATATATATTCGTTATAATTAAAATTAAATGATAAAGTTCGATAATCTTTTTATTCACCATATTTATAATGTAATATGGTGTAATAGAGGTAAAAACTTTCAATATTTTTCTTCTTCTTTATCACAAACTTTTAGGTTTCTTCATCATTAAGAAACTATGTTAAAAGACTATAAATTAATGACACATATTTTTTATATATATTGGTAATAATTAAAATTAAATGATAAAGTTAGATATTATTTTTATTCACCATATTCACATTATATTATTGTATAATATATGTAAGACATTTCAAAAGATTGCTTCTTCTCCGTCACCAAATTTTAGGTTTCTTCATCACTAAGTAACTAAGTTAAAAGACTATAAATGAATGAAACATATTTTTTATATATTGGTAATAACTAAAAATAAATGATCAAGCTCGACATTATTTCTATTCACCATATTAACCTTATATTATGGCAAAATATATGTAAAACATTAAAATATTTTTCTTCTTCTCCATCCCGAAATTTAAGGTTTCTTCATCACTAATAAGTTAAGTTAAAAGACTATAAATTAATGACACATATTTTATTTATATTGGTAATAATGAAAATAAATGATAAAGCTCAATATTATTTTTATTTACCGTATTCGCATTACTTTATGGCATAAATATGTAAAATATTTCAATATGTTGAATCTTCTCCGTCACAGAATTTAAGTTTTCTTTATCACTAAGTAACTAAGTTAAAAGTCTTTAAATTAATGATGCATATTTTGATGTATATTCGTTATAATTAAAATTAAATGATCAAGTCCGATAATCTTTTTATTCACCATATTTATAATGTAATATGGTGTAATAGATGAAAAAAATTTCAATATTTTTATTCTTCTTTATCACCAAATTTTAGGTTATTTATCACTAAGAAACTATGTTAAAAGGCAATAAAATAATTACATATATTTTTTATATATTGGTCATAATTAAAATTAAATGATAAAGCTCGATATTATTTTTATTAACCATATTCACATTATATTATGGTATAATATATGTAAAACATTTCAAAAGATTGCTTCTTCTCCGTCACTAAATTTTAGGTTTCATCATCACTAAGTAACTAAGTTAAAAGACTATAAATTAATGAAACGTATTTTTTATATATTGGTAATAACTAAAAATAAAAGATCAAGCTCGACATTATTTCTATTCACCATATTCACCTTACATTATGGCAAGATATATGTAAAACATTTAAATATTTTTCTTCTTCTGCATCTAGAAATTTAAGGTTTCTTCATCACTAATAAACTAAGTTAAAATACTATAAATTAATGAGACATATTTTATTTATATTGGTAATAATGAAAGTCAAATGATAAAGCTCAATATCATTTTTATTTACCATATTCACATTATTTTATGGCATAATATATGTAAAACATTTCAATATGTTGCATCTTCTCCATCACGGAATTTAAGGTTTCTTCATCACTAAGAAACTAAGTTAAATGACTATAAATTAATGACACATATTTTAAATATATTGGTAATTATTAAAATTAAATGATAAAGCTCGATATCATTTTTATTCACCATATTCACATTATATTATGGTATAATATATGTAAAACATTTCAAAAGATTGATTCATCTCCATCACCAAATTTTAGGTTTCTTCATCATTAAGTAACTAAGTTAAAAGTCTTTAAATCAATGATGCGTATTTGATATATATTCGTTATAATTAAAATTAAATGATAAAGTTCGATAATCTTTTTATTCACCATATTTATAATGTAATATGGTGTAATAGAGGTAAAAACTTTCAATATTTTTCTTCTTCTTTATCACGAACTTTTAGGTTTCTTCATCATTAAGAAACTATGTTAAAAGACTATAAATTAATGACACGTATTTTTTATATATTAGTAATAATTAAAATTAAATGATAAAGTTAGATATTATTTTTATTCACCATATTCACATTATGTTATTGTATAATATATGTAAAACATTTCAGAAGATTGCTTCTTCTCCATCACCAAATATTAGGTTTCTTCATCACTAAGTAACTAAGTTAAAAGACTATAAATTAATGAAACATATTTTTTATATATTGGTAATAACTAAAAATAAATGATCAAGCTCGACATTATTTCTATTCACCATATTAACCTTATATTATGGCAAAATATATGTAAAACATTAAAATATTTTTCTTCTTCTCCATCACGAAATTTAAGGTTTCTTCATCACTAATAAGTTAAGTTAAAAGACTATAAATTAATGACACATATTTTATTTATATTGGTAATAATGAAAATTAAATGATAAAGCTCAATATTATTTTTATTTACCGTATTCGCATTACTTTATGGCATAAATATGTAAAAAATTTCAATATGTTGCATCTTCTCCGTCACAGAATTTAAGTTTTCTTTATAACTAAGTAACTAAGTTAAAAGTCTTTAAATTAATGATGCATATTTTGATGTATATTTGTTATAATTAAAATTAAATGATGAAGTTTAATAATCTTTTTATTCACCATATTTATAATGTAATATGGTGTAATAGAGGTAAAAACATTCAATATTTTTCTTCTTCTTTATCACCAAATTTTAGGTTATTTATCACTAAGAAACTATGTTAAAAGGCAATAAATTAATTACATATATTTTTTATATATTGGTCATAATTAAAATTAAATGATAAAGCTCGATATTATTTTTATTAACCATATTCACATTATATTATGGTATAATATATGTAAAACATTTCAAAAGATTGCTTCTTCTCCGTCACTAAATTTTAGGTTTCTTCATCAATAAGTAACTAAGTTAAAAGACTATAAATTAATGAAACTTATTTTTTATATATTGGTAATAACTAAAATTAAAAGATCAACCTCGACATTATTTCTATTCACCATATTCACCTTATATTATGGAAAAATATATGTAAAACATTTAAATATTTTTCTTCTTCTGCATCACGAAATTTAAGGTTTCTTCATCACTAATAAACTAAGTTAAAATACTATAAATTAATGAGACATATTTAATTTATATTGGTAATAATGAAAGTTAAATGATAAAGCTCAATATTATGTTTATTTAACATATTCACATTATTTTATGGCATAATATATGTAAAACATTTCAATATGTTGCATCTTCTCCATCACGGAATTTAAGGTTTCTTCATCACTAAGAAACTAAGTTAAATGACTATAAATTAATGACACATATTTTAAATATATTGGTAATTATTAAAATTAAATGATAAAGCTCGATATCATTTTTATTCACCATATTCACATTATATTATGGTATAATATATGTAAAACATTTCAAAAGATTGATTCATCTCCATCACCAAATTTTAGGTTTCTTCATCATTAAGTAACTAAGTTAAAAGTCTTTAAATCAATGATGCGTATTTGATATATATATTCGTTATAATTAAAATTAAATGATAAAGTTTGATAATCTTTTTATTCACCATATTTATAATGTAATATGGTGTAATAGAGGTAAAAACTTTCAATATTTTTCTTCTTCTTTATCACAAACTTTTAGGTTTCTTCATCATTAAGAAACTATGTTAAAAGACTATAAATTAATGACACATATTTTTTATATATATTGGTAATAATTAAAATTAAATGATAAAGTTAGATATTATTTTTATTCACCATATTCACATTATATTATTGTATAATATATGTAAACCATTTCAAAAGATTGTTTCTTCTCCGTCACCAAATTTTAGGTTTCTTCATCACTAAGTAACTAAGTTAAAAGACTATAAATGAATGAAACATATTTTTTATATATTGGTAATAACTAAAAATAAATGATCAAGCTCGACATTATTTCTATTCACCATATTAACCTTATATTATGGCAAAATATATGTAAAACATTAAAATATTTTTCTTCTTCTCCATCACGAAATTTAAGGTTTCTTCATCACTAATAAGTTAAGTTAAAAGACTATAAATTAATGACACATATTTTATTTATATTGGTAATAATGAAAATTAAATGATAAAGCTCAATATTATTTTTATTTACCGTATTCGCATTACTTTATGGCATAAATATGTAAAAAATTTCAATATGTTGAATCTTCTCCGTCACAGAATTTAAGTTTTCTTTATCACTAAGTAACTAAGTTAAAAGTCTTTAAATTAATGATGCATATTTTGATGTATATTTGTTATAATTAAAATTAAATGATGAAGTTCAATAATCTTTTTATTCACCATATTTATAATGTAATATGGTGTAATATAGGTAAAAACTTTCAATATTTTTCTTCTTCTTTATCACCAAATTTTAGGTTATTTATCACTAAGAAACTATGTTAAAAGGCAATAAAATAATTACATATATTTTTTATATATTGGTCATAATTAAAATTAAATGATAAAGCTCGATATTATTTTTATTAACCATATTCACATTATATTATGGTATAATATATGTAAAACATTTCAAAAGATTGCTTCTTCTCCGTCACTAAATTTTAGGTTTCTTCATCACTAAGTAACTAAGTTAAAAGACTATTAATTAATGAAACGTATTTTTTATATATTGGTAATAACTAAAATTAAAAGATCAAGCTCGAAATTATTTCTATTCACCATATTCACCTTATATTATGGAAAAATATATGTAAAACATTTAAATATTTTTCTTCTTCTGCATCACGAAATTTAAGGTTTCTTCATCACTAATAAACTAAGTTAAAATACTATAAATTAATGAGACATATTTAATTTATATTGGTAATAATGAAAGTTAAATGATAAAGCTCAATATTATTTTTATTTAACATATTCACATTATTTTATGGCATAATATATGTAAAACATTTCAATATGTTGCATCTTCTCTGTCACAGAATTTAAGTTTTCTTTATCACTAAGTAACTAAGTTAAAAGTCTTTAAATTAATGATGCATATTTTGATGTATATTTGTTATAATTAAAATTAAATGATGAAGTTTAATAATCTTTTTATTCACCATATTTATAATGTAATATGGTGTAATAGAGGTAAAAACATTCAATATTTTTCTTCTTCTTTATCACCAAATTTTAGGTTATTTTATCACTAAGAAACTATGTTAAAAGGCAATAAATTAATTACATATATTTTTTATATATTGGTCATAATTAAAATTAAATGATAAAGCTCGATATTATTTTTATTAACCATATTCACATTATATTATGGTATAATATATGTAAAACATTTCAAAAGATTGCTTCTTCTCCGTCACTAAATTTTAGGTTTCTTCATCACTAAGTAACTAAGTTAAAAGACTATTAATTAATGAAACGTATTTTTTATATATTGGTAATAACTAAAATTAAAAGATCAAGCTCGACATTATTTCTATTCACCATATTCACCTTATATTATGGAAAAATATATGTAAAACATTTAAATATTTTTCTTCTTCTGCATCACGAAATTTAAGGTTTCTTCATCACTAATAAACTAAGTTAAAATACTATAAATTAATGAGACATATTTAATTTATATTGGTAATAATGAAAGTTAAATGATAAAGCTCAATATTATTTTTATTGAACATATTCACATTATTTTATGGCATAATATATGTAAAACATTTAAATATGTTGCATCTTCTCTGTCACAGAATTAAAGTTTTCTTTATCACTAAGTAACTAAGTTAAAAGTCTTTAAATTAATGATGCATATTTTGATGTATATTTGTTATAATTAAAATTAAATGATGAAGTTCAATAATCTTTTTATTCACCATATTTATAATGTAATATGGTGTAATAGAGGTAAAAACTTTCAATATTTTTCTTCTTCTTTATCACCAAATTTTAGGTTATTTATCACTAAGAAACTATGTTAAAAGGCAATAAATTAATTACATATATTTTTTATATATTGGTCATAATTAAAATTAAATGATAAAGCTCGATATTATTTTTATTAACCATATTCACATTATATTATGGTATAATATATGTAAAACATTTCAAAAGATTGCTTCTTCTCCGTCACTAAATTTTAAGTTTCTTCATCACTAAGTAACTAAGTTAAAAGACTATAAATTAATGAAACGTATTTTTTATATATTGGTAATAACTAAAATTAAAAGATCAAGCTCGACATTATTTCTATTCACCATATTCACCTTATATTATGGAAAAATATATGTAAAACATTTAAATATTTTTCTTCTTCTGCATCACGAAATTTAAGGTTTCTTCATCACTAATAAACTAAGTTAAAATACTATAAATTAATGAGACATATTTAATTTATATTGGTAATAATGAAAGTTAAATGATAAAGCTCAATATTATTTTTATTTAACATATTCACATTATTTTATGGCATAATATATGTAAAACATTTCAATATGTTGCATCTTCTCCATCACGGAATTTAAGGTTTCTTCATCAATAAGAAACTAAGTTAAATGACTATAAATTAATGACACATATTTTAAATATATTGGTAATTATTAAAATTAAATGATAAAGCTCGATATCATTTTTATTCACCATATTCACATTATATTATGGTATAATATATGTAAAACATTTCAAAAGATTGATTCATCTCCATCACCAAATTTTAGGTTTCTTCATCATTAAGTAACTAAGTTAAAAGTCTTTAAATCAATGATGTGTATTTGATATATATTCGTTATAATTAAAATTAAATGATAAAGTTCGATAATCTTTTTATTCACCATATTTATAATGTAATATGGTGTAATAGAGGTAAAAACTTTCAATATTTTTCTTCTTCTTTATCACAAACTTTTAGGTTTCTTCATCATTAAGAAACTATGTTAAAAGACTATAAATTAATGACACATATTTTTTATATATATTGGTAATAATTAAAATTAAATGATAAAGTTAGATATTATTTTTATTCACCATATTCACATTATATTATTTAATAATATATGTAAAACATTTCAAAAGATTGCTTCTTCTCCGTCACCAAATTTTAGGTTTCTTCATCACTAAGTAACTAAGTTAAAAGACTATAAATGAATGAAACATATTTTTTATATATTGGTAATAACTAAAAATAAATGATCAAGCTCGACATTATTTCTATTCACCATATTAACCTTATATTATGGCAAAATATATGTAAAACATTAAAATATTTTTCTTCTTCTCCATCACGAAATTTAAGGTTTCTTCATCACTAATAAGTTAAGTTAAAAGACTATAAATTAATGACACATATTTTATTTATGTTGGTAATAATGAAAATTAAATGATAAAGCTCAATATTATTTTTATTTACCGTATTCGCATTACTTTACGGCATAAATATGTAAAAAATTTCAATATGTTGAATCTTCTCCGTCATAGAATTTAAGTTTTCTTTATCACTAAGTAACTAAGTTAAAAGTATTTAAATTAATGATGCATATTTTGATGTATATTTGTTATAATTAAAATTAAATGATGAAGTTCAATAATCTTTTTATTCACCATATTTATAATGTAATATGGTGTAATAGAGGTAAAAACTTTCAATATTTTTCTTCTTCTTTAACACCAAATTTTAGGTTATTTATCACTAAGAAACTATGTTAAAAGGCAATAAAATAATTACATATATTTTTTATATATTGGTCATAATTAAAATTAAATGATAAAGCTCGATATTATTTTTATTAACCATATTCACATTATATTATGGTATAATATATGTAAAACATTTCAAAAGATTGCTTCTTCTCCGTCACTAAATTTTAGGTTTCTTCATCACTAAGTAACTAAGTTAAAAGACTATTAATTAATGAAACGTATTTTTTATATATTGGTAATTACTAAAATTAAAAGATCAAGCTCGAAATTATTTCTATTCACCATATTCACCTTATATTATGGAAAAATATATGTAAAACATTTAAATATTTTTCTTCTTCTGCATCACGAAATTTAAGGTTTCTTCATCACTAATAAACTAAGTTAAAATACTATAAATTAATGAGACATATTTAATTTATATTGGTAATAATGAAAGTTAAATGATAAAGCTCAATATTATTTTTATTTAACATATTCACATTATTTTATGGCATAATATATGTAAAACATTTCAATATGTTGCATCTTCTCCATCACGGAATTTAAGGTTTCTTCATCACAAAGAAACTAAGTTAAATGACTATAAATTAATGACACATATTTTAAATATATTGGTAATTTTTAAAATTAAATGATAAAGCTCAATATCATTTTTATTCACCATATTCACATTATATTATGGTATAATATATGTAAAGCATTTCAAAAGATTGATTCATCTCCATCGCCAAATTTTAGCTTTCTTCATCATTAAGTAACTAAGTTAAAGTCTTTAAATTAATGATGCGTATTTGATATATATTGGTTATAGTTAAAATTAAATTAGCAAGCTCGATATTGTTTTTATTCACCATATTAATGATGTAATATGGTGTAAATAAGCTAAAAACTTTCAATATTTTTCTTCTTCTTTATCACCAAATTCTAGGTTTCTTCATTACTAAGAAACTAAGTAAAATTACTATAAATTAATGACACATGTTTTATATATATATTGGTAATATTTAAAGTTAAATGAGATAGCTCGATATTATTTTTATTTATTATATTCATATTTCATTATGATATAATATATGTAAAATATTTATATGGTTTTCTTCTTCTCCATCAAATTTTTTTTATGTTTTTTCATCACTAAGTAACTAAGTTAAAAGTCTTTAAATTAATTATGCATAGTTGATTTATATTCGTTATAATTAAAATTAAATGATCAAGTCCGATAATCATTTTATTCACCATATTTATAATGTAATATGGTGTAATAGATGAAAAAAATTTCAATATTTTTATTCTTCTTTATCACCAAATTTTAGGTTTCTTCATCACCAAGAAACTAAGTTAAAAGACTATAAATTAATGACACATATTTTTATATATTGTTAATAATTAAAATTAAATGATCAAGCTAGATTTTATTTTTATTTACCATATTCACATTATATTATTGTATAATATATGTAAAAAATTACAAAGGATTGTTTCTTCTCCGTCACGAAATTTTAGGTTTCTTCATCACTAAGTAACTAAGTTAAAAGACTATAAATTAATGAAACATATTTTTTATATATTGGTAATAACTAAAAATAAAAGATCAAGCTCGACATTATTTCTATTCACCATATTCACCTTACATTATGGCAAGATATATGTAAAACATTTAAATATTTTTCTTCTTCTGCATCTAGAAATTTAAGGTTTCTTCATCACTAATAAACTAAGTTAAAATACTATAAATTAATGAGACATATTTTATTTATATTGGTAATAATGAAAGTCAAATGATAAAGCTCAATATCATTTTTATTTACCATATTCACATTATTTTATGGCATAATATATGTAAAACATTTCAATATGTTGCATCTTCTCCATCACGGAATTTAAGGTTTCTTCATCACTAAGTAACTTAGTTACAAGACTATAAATGAATGAAACATATTTTTTATATATTGGTAATAACTAAAAATAAATGATCAAGCTCGACATTATTTCTATTCACCATATTAACCTTATATTATGGCAAAATATATGTAAAACATTAAAATATTTTTCTTCTTCTCCATCACGAAATTTAAGGTTTCTTCATCACTAATAACTTAAGTTAAAAGACTATAAATTAATGACACATATTTTATTTATATTGGTAATAATGAAAATTAAATGATAAAGCTCAATATTATTTTTATTTACCGTATTCACATTACTTTATGGCATAAATATGTAAAAAATTTCAATATGTTGAATCTTCTCCGTCACAGAATTTAAGTTTTCTTTATCACTAAGTAACTAAGTTAAAAGTCTTTAAATTAATGATGCATATTTTGATGTATATTTGTTATAATTAAAATTAAATGATGAAGTTCAATAATCTTTTTATTCACCATATTTATAATGTAATATGGTGTAATAGAGGTAAAAACTTTCAATATTTTTCTTCTTCTTTATCACCAAATTTTAGGTTATTTATCACTAAGAAACTATGTTAAAAGGCAATAAAATAATTACATATATTTTTTATATATTGGTCATAATTAAAATTAAATGATAAAGCTCGATATTATTTTTATTAACCATATTCACATTATATTATGGTATAATATATGTAAAACATTTCAAAAGATTGCTTCTTCTCCGTCACTAAATTTTAGGTTTCTTCATCACTAAGTAACTAAGTTAAAAGACTATTAATTAATGAAACGTATTTTTTATATATTGGTAATTACTAAAATTAAAAGATCAAGCTCGAAATTATTTCTATTCACCATATTCACCTTATATTATGGAAAAATATATGTAAAACATTTAAATATTTTTCTTCCTCTGCATCACGAAATTTAAGGTTTCTTCATCACTAATAAACTAAGTTAAAATACTATAAATTAATGAGACATATTTAATTTATATTGGTAATAATGAAAGTTAAATGATAAAGCTCAATATTATTTTTATTTAACATATTCACATTATTTTATGGCATAATATATGTAAAACATTTCAATATGTTGCATCTTCTCCATCACGGAATTTAAGGTTTCTTCATCACAAAGAAACTAAGTTAAATGACTATAAATTAATGACACATATTTTAAATATATTGGTAATTTTTAAAATTAAATGATAAAGCTCGATATCATTTTTATTCATCATATTCACATTATATTATGGTATAATATATGTAAAACATTTCAAAAGATTGCTTCTTCTCCGTCACCAAATTTCAGCTTTCTTCATCATTAAGTAACTAAGTTAAAAGTCTTTAAATTAATGATGCGTATTTGATATATATTTGTTATAATTAAAATTAAATGATAAAGTTCGATAATCTTTTTATTCACCATATTTATAATGTAATATGGTGTAATAGAGGTAAAAACTTTCAATATTTTTCTTCTTCTTTATCACAAAATTTTAGGTTTCTTCATCACTAAGAAACTATGTTAAAAGACTATAAATTAATGACACATATTTTTTATATATTGGTAATAATTAAAATTAAATGATAAAGCTCGATATTATTTTTATTCACGATATTCACATTATATTATGGTATAATATATGTAAAACATTTCAAAAGATTGCTTCTTCTCCGTCACCAAATTTTAGGTTTCTTCATAACTAATTAACTAAGTTAAAGTCCTTAAATTAATGATGCGTATTTGATATATATTGGTTATAGTTAAAATTAAATTATCAAGCTCGATATTGTTTTTATTCACCATATTTATGATGTAATATGGTGTAAATAAGGTAAAAACTTTCAATATTTTTCTTCTTCTTTATCACCAAATTCTAGGTTTCTTCATTACTAACAAACTAAGTAAAATGACTATAAATTAATGACACATGTTTTATATATATATTGGTAATAATTAAAGTTAAATGAGATAGCTCTATATTATTTTTATTTATTAAATTCATATTTCATTATGATATAATATATGTAAAATATTTATATGGTTTTCTTCTTCTCCGTCACAAAATTTTATGTTTTTTCATCACTAAGTAACTAAGTTAAAAGTCTTTAAATTAATGATGCATAGTTGATTTATATTCGTTATAATTAAAATTAAATGATCAAGTTCGATAATCTTTTTATTCACCATATTTATAATGTAATATGGTGTAATAGATGAAAAAAAATTCAATACTTTTATTCTTCTTTATCACCAAATTTTAGGTTTCTTCATCACTAAGAAACTAAGTTAAAAGACTATAAATTAATGACACATATTTTTTATATATTGTTAATAATTAAAATTAAATGATCAAGCTTTATTTTATTTTTATTTACAATATTCACATTATATTATTGTATAATATATGTAAAAAATTACAAAGGATTGTTTCTTCTCCGTCACGAAATTTTAGGTTTCTTCATCACTAAGTAACTAAGTTAAAAGACTATAAATTAATGAAACATATTTTTTATATATTGGTAATAACTAAAAATAAAAGATCAAGCTCGAAATTATTTCTATTCACTATATTCACCTTATATTATGGCAAGATATATGTAAAACATTTAAATATTTTTCTTCTTCTGCATCACGAAATTTAAGGTTTCTTCATCACTAATAAATAAAGTTAAAATACTATAAATTAATGAGACATATTTTATTTATATTGGTAATAATGAAAGTCAAATGATAAAGCTCAATATCATTTTTATTTACCATATTCACATTATTTTATGGCATAATATATGTAAAACATTTCAATATGTTGCATCTTCTCCATCACGGAATTTAAGGTTTCTTCATCACTAATTAACTAAGTTAAAAGTCTTTAAATTAATGATGCATATTTTAAATATATTGGTAATTATTAAAATTAAATGATAAAGCTCGATATCATTTTTATTCACCATATTCACATTATATTATGGTATAATATATGTAAACATTTCAAAAGACTGCTTCATCTCCATCACCAAATTTTAGCTTTCTTCATCATTAAGTAACTAAGTTAAAAGTCTTTAAATTAATGATGCGTATTTGATATATATTTGTTATAATTAAAATTAAATGATAAAGTTCGATAATCTTTTTATTCACCATATTTATAATGTAATATGGTGTAATAGAGGTAAAAACTTTCAATATTTTTCTTCTTCTTTATCACAAACTTTTAGGTTTCTTAATCACTAAGAAACTATGTTAAAAGACTATAAATTAATGACACATATTTTTTATATATTGTTAATAATTAAAATTAAATGATCAAGCTAGATTTTATTTTTATTTACCATATTCACATTATATTATGGTATAATATATGTACAAAATTACAAAGGATTGTTTCTTCTCCGTCACGAAATTTTAGGTTTCTTCATCACTAAGTAACAATGTTAAAAGACTATAAATTAATGAAACATATTTTTTATATATTGGTAATAACTAAAAATAAAAGATCAAGCTCGACATTATTTCTACTCACCATATTCACCTTATATTATGGCAAGATATATGTAAAACATTTAAATATTTTTCTTCTTCTGCATCACGAAATTTAAGGTTTCTTCATCACTAATAAACTAAGTTAAAATACTATAAATTAATGAGACATATTTTATTTATATTGGTAATAATGAAAGTCAAATGATAAAGCTCAATATCATTTTTATTTACCATATTCACATTATATTATGGCATAATATATGTAAAACATTTCAATATGTTGCATCTTCTCCATCACGGAATTTAAGGTTTCTTCATCACTAAGTAACTAAGTTAAAATTCTTTAAATTAATGATGCATATTTTAAATATATTGGTAAATATTAAAATTAAATGATAAAGCTCGATATCGTTTTTATTCACCATATTCAAATTATATTATGGTATAATATATGTAAAACATTTCAAAAGACTGCTTCATCTCCATCACCATATTTTAGCTTTCTTCATCATTAAGTAACTAAGTTAAAAGTCTTTAAATTAATGATGCGTATTTGATATATATTTGTTATAATTAAAATTAAATGATAAAGTTCGACAATCTTTTTATTCACCATATTTATAATGTAATATGGTGTAATAGAGGTAAAAACTTTCAATATTTTTCTTCTTCTTTATCACAAACTTTTAGGTTTCTTAATCACTAAGAAACTATGTTAATAGACTATAAATTAATGACACATATTTTTTATATATTGGAAATAATTAAAATTAAATGATAAAGCTCGGTATTATTTTTATTCACCATATTCACATTATATTATGGTATAATATATGTAAAACATTTCAAAAGATTGCTTCTTCTCCGTCACCAAATTTTAGGTTTCTTCATCACTAAGTAACTAAGTTAAAGTCTTTAAATTAATGATCCATATTTGATATATATATGTTATAGTAAAAATTAAATTATCAAGCTCGATATTTTTTTTATTCACCATATTTATGATGTAATATGGTGTAAATAAGGTAAAAACTTTCAATATTTTTCTTCTTCTTTATCACCAAATTCTAGGTTTCTTCATTACTAAGAAACTAAGTAAAATGACTATAAATTAATGACACATGTTTTATATATATTGGTAATAATTAAAGTTAAATGAGATAGCTCGATATTATTTTTATTTATTATATTCATATTTCATTATGATATAATATATGTAAAATATTTATATGGTTTTCTTCTTCTTCGTCACAAAATTTTATGTTTTTTCATCACCAAGTAACTAAGTTAAAAGTCTTTAAATTAATGATGAATAGTTGATTTATATTCGTTTTAATTAAAATTAAATGATCAAGTTCGATAATCTTTTTATTCACCATATATTTAATGTAATATGGTGTAATAGATGAAAAAAATTTCAATATTTTTATTCTCCTTTATCACCAAATTTTAGGTTTCTTCATCACTAAGAAACTAAGTTAAAAGACTATAAATTAATGACACATATTTTTTATATATTGTTAATAATTAAAATTAAATGATCAAGCTAGATTTTATTTTTATTTACCATATTCACATTATATTATTGTATAATATATGTAAAAAATTACAAATGATTGTTTTTTCTCCGTCATGAAATTTTAGGTTTCTTCGTCACTAAGTAACTAAGTTAAAAGACTAAATTAATGAAACATATTTTTTATATATTGGTAATAACTAAAAATAAAAGATCAAGCTCGACATTATTTCTATTCACCATATTCACCTTATATTATGGCAAGATATATGTAAAACATTTAAATATTTTTCTTATTCTGCATCACGAAATTTAAGGTTTCTTCATCACTAATAAACTAAGTTAAAATACTATAAATTAATGAGACATATTTTATTTATATTGGTAATAATGAAAGTCAAATGATAAAGCTCAATATCATTTTTATTTACCATATTCACATTATATTATGGCATAATATATGTAAAACATTTCAATATGTTGCATCTTCTCCATCAAGGAATTTAAGGTTTCTTCATCACTAAGTAACTAAGTTAAAAGTCTTTAAATTAATGATGCATATTTTAAATATATTTGTAATTATTAAAATTAAATGATAAAGCTCGATATCATTTTTATTCACCATATTCACATTATATTATGGTATAATATATGTAAAACATTTCAAAAGACTGCTTCATCTCCATCACCAAATTTTAGCTTTCTTCATCATTAAGTAACTAAGTTAAAAGTCTTTAAATTAATGATGCGTATTTGATATATATTTGTTATAATTAAAATTAAATGATAAAGTTCGATAATATTTTTATTCACCATATTTATAATGTAATATGGTGTAATAGAGGTAAAAACTTTCAATATTTTTCTTCTTCTTTATCACAAAATTTTAGGTTTCTTCATCACTAAGAAACTATGTTAAAAGACTATAAATTAATGACACATATTTTTTATATATTGGTAATAAATAAAATTAAATGATAAAGCTCGATATTATTTTTATTCACCATATTCACATTATATTATGGTATAATATATGTAAAACATTTCAAAAGATTGCTTCTTCTCCGTCACCAAATTTTAGGTTTCTTCATAACTAATTAACTAAGTTAAAGTCCTTAAATTAATGATGCATATTTGATATTTATTGGTTATAGTTAAAATTAAATTATCAAGCTCGATATTGTTTTTATTCACCATATTTATGATGTAATATGGTGTAAATAAGGTAAAAACTTTCAATATTTTTCTTCTTCTTTATCACCAAATTCTAGGTTTCTTCATTACTAACAAACTAAGTAAAATGACTATAAATTAATGACACATGTTTTATATATATATTGGTAATAATTAAAGTTAAATCAGATAGCTCGATATTATTTTTATTTATTAAATTCATATTTCATTATGATATAATATATGTAAAATATTTATATGGTTTTCTTCTTCTCCGTCACAAAATTTTATGTTTTTTCATCACTAAGTAACTAAGTTAAAAGTCTTTAAATTAATGATGCATAGTTGATTTATATTCGTTATAATTAAAATTAAATGATCAAGTTCGATAATCTTTTTATTCACCATATTTATAATGTAATATGGTGTAATAGATGAAAAAAATTTCAATATTTTTATTCTTCTTTATCACCAAATTTTAGGTTTCTTCATCACTAAGAAACTAAGTTAAAAGACTATAAATTAATGACACGTATTTTTTATATATTGGTAATAACTAAAAATAAAAGATCAAGCTCGAAATTATTTCTATTCACTATATTCACCTTATATTATGGCAAGATATATGTAAAACATTTAAATATTTTTCTTCTTCTGCATCACGAAATTTAAGGTTTCTTCATCACTAATAAATAAAGTTAAAATACTATAAATTAATGAGACATATTTTATTTATATTGGTAATAATGAAAGTCAAATGATAAAGCTCAATATCATTTTTATTTACCATATTCACATTATTTTATGGCATAATATATGTAAAACATTTCAATATGTTGCATCTTCTCCATCACGGAATTTAAGGTTTCTTCATCACTAAGAAACTAAGTTAAATGACTATAAATTAAGGACACATATTTTAAATATATTGGTAATTATTAAAATTAAATGATAAAGCTCGATATCATTTTTATTCACCATATTCACATTATATTATGGTATAATATATGTAAAACATTTCAAAAGATTGCTTCATCTCCATCACCAAATTTCAGCTTTCTTCATCATTAAGTAACTAAGTTAAAAGTCTTTAAATTAATGATGTGTATTTGATATATATTTGTTATAATTAAAATTAAATGATAAAGTTCGATAATCTTTTTATTCACCATATTTATAATGTAATATGGTGTAATAGAGGTAAAAACTTTCAATATTTTTCTTCTTCTTTATCACAAACTTTTAGGTTTCTTCATCATTAAGAAACTATGTTAAAAGACTATAAATTAATGACACATATTTTTTATATATTGGTAATAATTAAAATTAAATGATAAAGTTAGATATTATTTTTATTCACCATATTCACATTATATTATTGTATAATATATGTAAAACATTTCAAAAGATTGCTTCTTCTCCTTCACCAAATTTTAGGTTTCTTCATCACTAAGTAACTAAGTTAAAAGACTATAAATTAATGAAACATATTTTTTATATATTGGTAATAACTAAAAATAAATGATCAAGGTCGACATTATTTTTATTCACCATATTAACCTTATATTATGGCAAAATATATGTAAAACATTAAAATATTTTTCTTCTTCTCCATCACGAAATTTAAGGTTTCTTCATCACTAATAAGTTTAGTTAAAAGACTATAAATTAATGACACATATTTTATTTATATTGGTAATAATGAAAATTAAATGATAAAGCTCAATATTATTTTTATTTACCGTATTCACATTACTTTATGGCATAAATATGTAAAAAATTTCAATATGTTGAATCTTCTCCGTCACAGAATTTAAGTTTTCTTTATCACTAAGTAACTAAGTTAAAAGTCTTTAAATTAATGATGCATATTTTGATGTATATTTGTTATAATTAAAATTAAATGATGAAGTTCAATAATCTTTTTATTCACCATATTTATAATGTAATATGGTGTAATAGAGGTAAAAACTTTCAATATTTTTCTTCTTCTTTATCACCAAATTTTAGGTTATTTATCACTAAGAAACTATGTTAAAAGACAATAAATTAATTACATATATTTTTTATATATTGGTCATAATTAAAATTAAATGATAAAGCTCGATATTATTTTTATTAACCATATTCACATTATATTATGGTATAATATATGTAAAACATTTCAAAAGATTGCTTCTTCTCCGTCACTAAATTTTAGGTTTCTTCATCACTAAGTAACTAAGTTAAAAGACTATAAATTAATGAAACGTATTTTTTATATATTGGTAATAACTAAAATTAAAAGATCAAGCTCGACATTATTTCTATTCACCATATTCACCTTATATTATGGAAAAATATATGTAAAACATTTAAATATTTTTCTTCTTCTGCATCACGAAATTTAAGGTTTCTTCATCACTAATAAACTAAGTTAAAATACTATAAATTAATGAGACATATTTAATTTATATTGGTAATAATGACAGTTAAATGATAAAGCTCAATATTATTTTTATTTAACATATTCACATTATTTGATGGCATGATATATGTAAAACATTTCAATATGTTGCATCTTCTCCATCACGGAATTTAAGGTTTCTTCATCACTAAGAAACTAAGTTAAATGACTATAAATTAATGACACATATTTTAAATATATTGGTAATTATTAAAATTAAATGATAAAGCTCGATATCATTTTTATTCATCATATTCACATTATATTATGGTATAATATATGTAAAACATTTCAAAAGATTGCTTCTTCTCCGTCACCAAATTTTAGGTTTCTTCATAACTAATTAACTAAGTTAAAGTCCTTAAATTAATGATGCATATTTGATATATACTGGTTATAGTTAAAATTAAATTATCAAGCTCGATATTGTTTTTATTCACCATATTTATGATGTAATATGGTGTAAATAAGGTAAAAACTTTCAATATTTTTCTTCTTCTTTATCACCAAATTCTAGGTTTCTTCATTACTAAGAAACTAAGTAAAATGACTATAAATTAATGACACATGTTATATATATATATATATATATATATATATATATATATTGGAAATAATTAAAGTTAAATGAGATAGCTCGATATTATTTTTATTTATTATATTCATATTTCATTATGATATAATATATGTAAAATATTTATATGGTTTTCTTCTTCTCCGTCACAAAATTTTATGTTTTTTCATCACTAAGTAACTAAGTTAAAAGTCTTTAAATTGATGATGCATAGTTGAATTATATTCGTTATAATTAAAATTAAATGATCAAGTTCGATAATCTTTTTATTCACCATATTTATAATGTAATATGGTGTAATAGATGAAAAAAATTTCAATATTTTTATTCTTCTTTATCACCAAATTTTAGGTTTCTTCATCACTAAGAAACTAACTTAAAAGACTATAAATTAATGACACATATTTTTTATATATTGTTAATAATTAAAATTAAATGATCAAGCTTTATTTTATTTTTATTTACAATATTCACATTATATTATTGTATAATATATGTAAAAAATTACAAAGGATTGTTTCTTCTCCGTCACGAAATTTTAGGTTTCTTCATCACTAAGTAACTAAGTTAAAAGACTATAAATTAATGAAACATATTTTTTATATATTGGTAATAACTAAAAATAAAAGATCAAGCTCGAAATTATTTCTATTAACCATATTCACCTTATATTATGGCAAGATATATGTAAAACATTTAAATATTTTTCTTCTTCTGCATCACGAAATTTAAGGTTTCTTCATCACTAATAAATAAAGTTAAAATACTATAAATTTAATGAGACATATTTTATTTATATTGGTAATAATAAAATTCAAATGATAAAGCTCAATATTATTTTTATTTACCATATTCAAATTATTTTATGGCATAATATATGTAAAACATTTCAATATGTTGCATCTTCTCCATCACGGAATTTAAGGTTTCTTCATCACTAAGAAACTAAGTTAAATGACTATAAATTAAGGACACATATTTTAAATATATTGGTAATTATTAAAATTAAATAATAAAGCTCGATATCATTTTTATTCACCATATTCACATTATATTATGGTATAATATATGTAAAACATTTCAAAAGATTGCTTCATCTCCATCGCCAAATTTCAGCTTTCTTCATCATTAAGTAACTAAGTTAAAAGTCTTTAAATTAATGATGCGTATTTGATATATATTTGTTATAATTAAAATTAAATGATAAAGTTCGATAATCTTTTTATTCACCATATTTATAATGTAATATGGTGTAATAGAGGTAAAAACTTTCAATATTTTTCTTCTTCTTTATCACAAAATTTTAGGTTTCTTCATCACTAAGAAACTATGTTAAAAGACTATAAATTAATGACACATATTTTTTATATATTGGTAATAATTAAAATTAAATGATAAAGCTCGATATTATTTTTATTCACGATATTCACATTATATTATGGTATAATATATGTAAAACATTTCAAAAGATTGCTTCTTCTCCGTCACCAAATTTTAGGTTTCTTCATAACTAATTAACTAAGTTAAAGTCCTTAAATTAATGATGCATATTTGATATATATTGGTTATAGTTAAAATTAAATTATCAAGCTCGATATTGTTTTTATTCACCATATTTATGATGTAATATGGTGTAAATAAGGTAAAAACTTTCAATATTTTTCTTCTTCTTTATCACCAAATTCTAGGTTTCTTCATTACTAACAAACTAAGTAAAATGACTATAAATTAATGACACATGTTTTATATATATATTGGTAATAATTAAAGTTAAATGAGATAGCTCGATATTGTTTTTATTTATTAAATTCATATTTCATTATGATATAATATATGTAAAATATTTATATGGTTTTCTTCTCCTCCGTCACAAAATTTTATGTTTTTTCATCACTAAGTAACTAAGTTAAAAGTCTTTAAATTAATGATGCATAGTTGATTTATATTCGTTATAATTAAAATTAAATGATCAAGTTCGATAATCTTTTTATTCACCATATTTATAATGTAATATGGTGTAATAGATGAAAAAAATTTCAATATTTTTATTCTTCTTTATCACCAAATTTTAGGTTTCTTCATCACTAAGAAACTAAGTTAAAAGACTATAAATTAATGACACGTATTTTTTATGTATTGTTAATAATTAAAATTAAATGATCAAGCTTTATTTTATTTTTATTTACAATATTCACATTATATTATTGTATAATATATGTAAAAAATTACAAAGGATTGTTTCTTCTCCGTCACGAAATTTTAGGTTTCTTCATCACTAAGTAACTAAGTTAAAAGACTATAAATTAATGAAACATATTTTTTATATATTGGTAATAACTAAAAATAAAAGATCAAGCTCGAAATTATTTCTATTCACTATATTCACCTTATATTATGGCAAGATATATGTAAAACATTTAAATATTTTTCTTCTTCTGCATCACGAAATTTAAGGTTTCTTCATCACTAATAAATAAAGTTAAAATACTATAAATTAATGAGACATATTTTATTTATATTGGTAATAATGAAAGTCAAATGATAAAGCTCAATATCATTTTTATTTACCATATTCACATTATTTTATGGCATAATATATGTAAAACATTTCAATATGTTGCATCTTCTCCATCACGGAATTTAAGGTTTCTTCATCACTAAGAAACTAAGTTAAATGACTATAAATTAAGGACACATATTTTAAATATATTGGTAATTATTAAAATTAAATGATAAAGCTCGATATCATTTTTATTCACCATATTCACATTATATTATGGTATAATATATGTAAAACATTTCAAAAGATTGCTTCATCTCCATCACCAAATTTCAGCTTTCTTCATCATTAAGTAACTAAGTTAAAAGTCTTTAAATTAATGATGCGTATTTGATATATATTTGTTATAATTAAAATTAAATGATAAAGTTCGATAATCTTTTTATTCACCATATTTATAATGTAATATGGTGTAATAGAGGTAAAAACTTTCAATATTTTTCTTCTTCTTTATCACAAAATTTTAGGTTTCTTCATCACTAAGAAACTATGTTAAAAGACTATAAATTAATGACACATATTTTTTATATATTGGTAATAAATAAAATTAAATGATAAAGCTCGATATTATTTTTATTCACAATATTCACATTATATTATGGTATAATATATGTAAAACATTTCAAAAGATTGCTTCTTCTCCGTCACCAAATTTTAGGTTTCTTCATAACTAATTAACTAAGTTAAAGTCCTTAAATTAATGATGCATATTTGATATATATTGGTTATAGTTAAAATTAAATTATCAAGCTCGATATTGTTTTTATTCACCATATTTATGATGTAATATGGTGTAAATAAGGTAAAAACTTTCAATATTTTTCTTCTTCTTTATCACCAAATTCTAGGTTTCTTCATTACTAAGAAACTAAGTAAAATGACTATAAATTAATGACACATGTTTTATATATATATTGGTAATAATTAAAGTTAAATGAGATAGCTCGATATTATTTTTATTTATTATATTCATATTTCATTATGATAAAATATATGTAAAATATTTATATGGTTTTCTTCTTCTCCGTCACAAAATTTTATGTTTTTTCATCACCAAGTAACTAAGTTAAAAGTCTTTAAATTAATGATGCATAGTTGATTTATATTCGTTATAAATAAAATTAAATGATCAAGTTCGATAATCTTTTTATTCACCATATATTTAATGTAATATGGTGTAATAGATGAAATAAATTTCAATATTTTTATTCTCCTTTATCACCAAATTTTAGGTTTCTTCATCACTAAGAAACTAACTTAAAAGACTATAAATTAATGACACATATTTTTTATATATTGTTAATAATTAAAATTAAATGATCAAGCTAGATTTTATTTTTATTTACCGTATTCACATTATATTATTGTATAATATATGTAAAAAATTACAAAGGATTGTTTCTTCTCCATCACGAAATTTTAGGTTTCTTCATCACTAAGTAACTAAGTTAAAAGACTATAAATTAATGAAACATATTTTTTATATATTGGTAATAACTAAAAATAAAAGATCAAGCTCGACATTATTTCTACTCACCATATTCACCTTATATTATGGCAAGATATATGTAAAACATTTAAATATTTTTCTTCTTCTGCATCACGAAATTTAAGGTTTCTTCATCACTAATAAACTAAGTTAAAATACTATAAATTAATGAGACATATTTTATTTATATTGGTAATAATGAAAGTCAAATGATAAAGCTCAATATCATTTTTATTTACCATATTCACATTATATTATGGCATAATATATGTAAAACATTTCAATATGTTGCATCTTCTCCATCACGGAATTTAAGGTTTCTTCATCACTAAGTAACTAAGTTAAAAGTCTTTAAATTAATGATGCATATTTTAAATATATTGGTAATTATTAAAATTAAATGATAAAGCTCGATATCATTTTTATTCACCATATTCAAATTATATTATGGTATAATATATGTAAAACATTTCAAAAGACTGCTTCATCTCCATCACCATATTTTAGCTTTCTTCATCATTAAGTAACTAAGTTAAAAGTCTTTAAATTAATGATGCGTATTTGATATATATTTGTTATAATTAAAATTAAATGATAAAGTTCGACAATCTTTTTATTCACCATATTTATAATGTAATATGGTGTAATAGAGGTAAAAACTTTCAATATTTTTCTTCTTCTTTATCACAAACTTTTAGGTTTCTTAATCACTAAGAAACTATGTTAATAGACTATAAATTAATGACACATATTTTTTATATATTGGAAATAATTAAAATTAAATGATAAAGCTCGGTATTATTTTTATTCACATATTCACATTATATTATGGTATAATATATGTAAAACATTTCAAAAGATTGCTTCTTCTCCGTCACCAAATTTTAGGTTTCTTCATCACTAAGTTACTAAGTTAAAGTCTTTAAATTAATGATCCATATTTGATATATATATTGGTTATAGTAAAAATTAAATTATCAAGCTCGATATTGTTTTTATTCACCATATTTATGATGTAATATGGTGTAAATAAGGTAAAAACTTTCAATATTTTTCTTCTTCTTTATCACCAAATTCTAGGTTTCTTCATTACTAAGAAACTAAGTAAAATGACTATAAATTAATGACACATGTTTTATATATATTGGTAATAATTAAAGTTAAATGAGATAGCTCGATATTATTTTTATTTATTATATTCATATTTCATTATGATATAATATATGTAAAATATTTATATGGTTTTCTTCTTCTTCGTCACAAAATTTTATGTTTTTTCATCACCAAGTAACTAAGTTAAAAGTCTTTAAATTAATGATGAATAGTTGATTTATATTCGTTATAATTAAAATTAAATGACCAAGTTCGATAATCTTTTTATTCACCATATATTTAATGTAATATGGTGTAATAGATGAAAAAAATTTCAATATTTTTATTCTCCTTTATCACCAAATTTTAGGTTTCTTCATCACTAAGAAACTAAGTTAAAAGACTATAAATTAATGACACATATTTTTTATATATTGTTAATAATTAAAATTAAATGATCAAGCTAGATTTTATTTTTATTTACCATATTCACATTATATTATTGTATAATATATGTAAAAAATTACAAATGATTGTTTTTTCTCCGTCATGAAATTTTAGGTTTCTTCGTCACTAAGTAACTAAGTTAAAAGACTATAAATTAATGAAACATATTTTTTATATATTGGTAATAACTAAAAATAAAAGATCAAGCTCGACATTATTTCTATTCACCATATTCACCTTATATTATGGCAAGATATATGTAAAACATTTAAATATTTTTCTTATTCTGCATCACGAAATTTAAGGTTTCTTCATCACTAATAAACTAAGTTAAAATACTATAAATTAATGAGACATATTTTATTTATATTGGTAATAATGAAAGTCAAATGATAAAGCTCAATATCATTTTTATTTACCATATTCACATTATATTATGGCATAATATATGTAAAACATTTCAATATGTTGCATCTTCTCCATCAAGGAATTTAAGGTTTCTTCATCACTAAGTAACAAAGTTAAAAGTCTTTAAATTAATGATGCATATTTTAAATATATTGGTAATTATTAAAATTAAATGATAAAGCTCGATATCATTTTTATTCACCATATTCACATTATATTATGGTATAATATATGTAAAACATTTCAAAAGACTGCTTCATCTCCATCACCAAATTTTAGCTTTCTTCATCATTAAGTAACTAAGTTAAAAGTCTTTAAATTAATGATGCGTATTTGATATATATTTGTTATAATTAAAATTAAATGATAAAGTTCGATAATCTTTTTATTCACCATATTTATAATGTAATATGGTGAAATAGAGGTAAAAACTTTCAATATTTTTCTTCTTCTTTATCACAAACTTTTAGGTTTCTTAATCACTAAGAAACTATGTTAAAAGACTATAAATTAATGACACATATTTTTTATATATTGTTAATAATTAAAATTAAATGATCAAGCTAGATTTTATTTTTATTTACCATATTCACATTATATTATGGTATAATATATGTAAAAAATTACAAAGGATTGTTTCTTCTCCGTCACGAAATTTTAGGTTTCTTCATCACTAAGTAACTATGTTAAAAGACTATAAATTAATGAAACATATTTTTTATATATTGGTAATAACTAAAAATAAAAGATCAAGCTCGACATTATTTCTATTCACCATATTCACCTTATATTATGGCAAGATATATGTAAAACATTTAAATATTTTTCTTCTTCTGCATCACGAAATTTAAGGTTTCTTCATCACTAATAAACTAAGTTAAAATACTATAAATAAATGAGACATATTTTATTTATATTGGTAATAATGAAAGTCAAATGATAAAGCTCAATATCATTTTTATTTACCATATTCACATTATTTTATGGCATAATATATGTAAAACATTTCAATATGTTGCATCTTCTCCATCACGGAATTTAAGGTTTCTTCATCACTAAGAAACTAAGTTAAATGACTATAAATTAAGGACACATATTTTAAATATATTGGTAATTATTAAAATTAAATGATAAAGCTCGATATCATTTTTATTCACCATATTCACATTATATTATGGTATAATATATGTAAAACATTTCAAAAGATTTCTTCATCTCCATCCCCAAATTTTAGCTTTCTTCATCATTAAGTAACTAAGTTAAAAGTCTTTAAATTAATGATGCGTATTTGATATATATTTGTTATAATTAAAATTAAATGATAAAGTTCGATAATATTTTTATTCACCATATTTATAATGTAATATGGTGTAATAGAGGTAAAAACTTTCAATATTTTTCTTCTTCTTTATCACAAACTTTTAGGTTTCTTAATCACTAAGAAACTATGTTAAAAGACTATAAATTAATGACACATATTTTTTATATATTGGTAATAATTAAAATTAAATGATAAAGCTCGATATTATTTTTATTCACCATATTCACATTATATTATGGTAAAATATATGTAAAACATTTCAAAAGATTGCTTCTTCTCCGTCACCAAATTTTAGGTTTCTTCATCACTAAGTAACTAAGTTAAAGTCTTTAAATTAATGATCCATATTTGATATATATTGGTTATAGTAAAAATTAAATTATCAAGCTCGATATTGTTTTTATTCACCATATTTATGATGTAATATGGTGTAAATAAGGTAAAAACTTTCAATATTTTTCTTCTTCTTTATCACCAAGTTCTAGGTTTCTTCATTACTAAGAAACTAAGTAAAATGACTATAAATTAATGACACATGTTTTTTATATATATTGGTAATAATTAAAGTTAAATGAGATAGCTCGATATTATTTTTATTTATTATATTCATATTTCATTATGATAAAATATATGTAAAATATTTATATGGTTTTCTTCTTCTCCATCACAAAATTTTATGTTTTTTCATCACTAAGTAACTAAGTTAAAAGTCTTTAAATTAATGATGCATAGTTGATTTATATTCGTTATAATTAAAATTAAATGATCAAGTTCGATAATATTTTTATTCACCATATTTATAATGTAATATGGTGTAATAGATGAAAAAAATTTCAATATTTTTATTCTTCTTTATCACCAAATTTTAGGTTTCTTCATCACTAAGAAACTAAGTTAAAAGACTATAAAGTAATGACACATATTTTTTATATATTGTTAATAATTAAAATTAAATGATCAAGCTAGATTTTATTTTTATTTACCATATTCACATTATATTATTGTATAATATATGTAAAAAATTACAAAGGATTGTTTCTTCTCCGTCACGAAATTTTAGGTTTCTTCATCACTAAGTAACTAAGTTAAAAGACTATAAATTAATGAAACATATTTTTTATATATTGGTAATAACTAAAAATAAAAGATCAAGCTCGACATTATTTCTATTCACCATATTCACCTTATATTATGGCAAGATATATGTAAAACATTTAAATATTTTTCTTCTTCTGCATCACAAAATTTAAGGTTCCTTCATCACTAATAAACTAAGTTAAAATACTATAAATAAATGAGACATATTTTATTTATATTGGTAATAATGAAAGTCAAATGATAAACCTCAATATCATTTTTATTTACCATATTCACATTATTTTATGGCATAATATATGTAAAACATTTCAATATGTTGCATCTTCTCCATCACGAAATTTAAGGTTTCTTCATCACTAAGAAACTAAGTTAAATGACTATAAATTAAGGACACATATTTTAAATATATTGGTAATTATTAAAATTAAATGATAAAGCTCGATATCATTTTTATTCACCATATTCACATTATATTATGGTATAATATATTTAAAACATTTCAAAAGATTTCTTCATCTCCATCGCCAAATTTTAGCTTTCTTCATCATTAAGTAACTAAGTTAAAAGTCTTTAAATTAATGATGCGTATTTGATATATATTTGTTATAATTAAAATTAAATGATAAAGTTCGATAATCTTTTTATTCACCATATTTATAATGTAATATGGTGTAATAGAGGTAAAAACTTTCAATATTTTTCTTCTTCTTTATCACAAAATTTTAGGTTTCTTCATCACTAAGAAACTATGTTAAAAGACTATAAATTAATGACACATATTTTTTATATATTGGTAATAATTAAAATTAAATGATAAAGCTCGATATTATTTTTATTCACCATATTCACATTATATTATGGTATAATATATGTAAAACATTTCAAAAGATTGCTTCTTCTCCGTCACCAAATTTTAGGTTTCTTCATCACTAAGTAACTATGTTAAAAGACTATAAATTAATGAAACATATTTTTTATATATTGGTAATAACTAAAAATAAAAGATCAAGCTCGACATTATTTCTATTCACCATATTCACCTTATATTATGGCAAGATATATGTAAAACATTTAAATATTTTTCTTCTTCTGCATCACGAAATTTAAGGTTTCTTCATCACTAATAAACTAAGTTAAAATACTATAAATTAATGAGACATATTTTATTTATATTGGTAATAATGAAAGTCAAATGATAAAGCTCAATATCATTTTTATTTACCATATTTACATTATATTATGGCATAAAATATATAAAACATTTCAATATGTTGCATCTTCTCCATCACGGAATTTAAGGTTTCTTCATCACTAAGTAACTAAGTTAAAAGTCTTTAAATTAATCATGCATATTTGAAATATATTGGTAATTATTAAAATTAAATGATAAAGCTCGATATCATTTGTATTCACCATATTCAAATTATATTATGGTATAATATATGTAAAACATTTCAAAAGACTGCTTCATCTCCATCACCATATTTTAGCTTTCTTCATCATTAAGTAACTAAGTTAAAAGTCTTTAAATTAATGATGCGTATTTGATATATATTTGTTATAATTAAAATTAAATGATAAAGTTCGATAATCTTTTTATTCACCATATTTATTATGTAATATGGTGTAATAGAGGTAAAAACTTTCAATTTTTTCTTCTTCTTTATCACAAACTTTTAGGTTTCTTAATCACTAAGAAACTATGTTAAAAGACTATAAATTGATGACACATATTTTTTATATATTGGTAATAATTAAAATTAAATGATAAAGCTCGATATTATTTTTATTCACCATATTCACATTATATTATGGTATAATATATGTAAAACATTTCAAAAGATTGCTTCTTCTCCATCACCAAATTTTAGGTTTCTTCATCACTAAGTAACTAAGTTAAAGTCTTTAAATTAATGATCCATATTTGATATATATTGGTTATAGTAAAAATTAAATTATCAAGCTCGATATTGTTTTTATTCACCATATTTATGATGTAATATGGTGTAAATAAGGTAAAAACTTTCAATATTTTTCTTCTTCTTTATCACCAAGTTCTAGGTTTCTTCATTACTAAGAAACTAAGTAAAATGACTATAAATTAATGACACATGTTATATATATATATATTGGTAATAATTAAAGTTAAATGAGATAGCTCGATATTATTTTTATTTATTATATTCATATTTCATTATGATAAAATATATGTAAAATATTTATATGGTTTTCTTCTTCTCCGTCACAAAATTTTATGTTTTTTCATCACTAAGTAACTAAGTTAAAAGTCTTTAAATTAATGATGCATAGTTGATTTATATTCGTTATAATTAAAATTAAATGATCAAGTTCGATAATCTTTTTATTCACCATATTTATAATGTAATATGGTGTAATAGATGAAAAAAATTTCAATATTTTTATTCTTCTTTATCACCAAATTTTAGGTTTCTTCATCACTAAGAAACTAAGTTAAAAGACTATAAATTAATGACACATATTTTTTATATATTGTTAATAATTAAAATTAAATGATCAAGCTAGATTTTATTTTTATTTACCATATTCACATTATATTATTGTATAATATATGTAAAAAATTACAAAGGATTGTTTCTTCTCCGTCACGAAATTTTAGGTTTCTTCATCACTAAGTAACTAAGTTAAAAGACTATAAATTAATGAAACATATTTTTTATATATTGGTAATAACTAAAAATAAAAGATCAAGCTTGACATTATTTCTATTCACCATATTCACCTTATATTATGGCAAGATATATGTAAAACATTTAAATATTTTTCTTCTTCTGCATCACAAAATTTAAGGTTTCTTCATCACTAATAAACTAAGTTAAAATACTATAAATAAATGAGACATATTTTATTTATATTGGTAATAATGAAAGTCAAATGATAAAACTCAATATCATTTTTATTTACCATATTCACATTATTTTATGGCATAATATATGTAAAACATTTCAATACGTTGCATCTTCTCCATCACGGAATTTAAGGTTTCTTCATCACTAAGAAACTAAGTTAAATGACTATAAATTAAGGACACATATTTTAAATATATTGGTAATTATTAAAATTAAATGATAAAGCTCGATATCATTTTTATTCACCATATTCACATTATATTATGGTATAATATATGTAAAACATTTCAAAAGATTTCTTCATCTCCATCCCCAAATTTTAGCTTTCTTCATCATTAAGTAACTAAGTTAAAATTCTTTAAATTAATGATGCGTATTTGATATATATTTGTTATAATTAAAATTAAATGATAAAGTTCGATAATATTTTTATTCACCATATTTATAATGTAATATGGTGTAATAGAGGTAAAAACTTTCAATATTTTTCTTCTTCTTTATCACAAACTTTTAGGTTTCTTAATCACTAAGAAACTATGTCAAAAGACTATAAATTAATGACACATATTTTTTATATATTGGTAATAATTAAAATTAAATGATAAAGCTCGATATTATTTTTATTCACCATATTCACATTATATTATGGTATAATATATGTAAAACATTTCAAAAGATTGCTTCTTCTCCGTCACCAAATTTTAGGTTTCTTCATCACTAAGTAACTAAGTTAAAGTCTTTAAATTAATGTTCCATATTTGATATATATTGGTTATAGTAAAAATTAAATTATCAAGCTCGATATTGTTTTTATTCACCATATTTATGATGTAATATGGTGTAAATAAGGTAAAAACTTTCAATATTTTTCTTCTTCTTTATCACCAAATTCTAGGTTTCTACATTACTAAGAAACCAAGTAAAATGACTATAAATTAATGACACATGTTTTATATATATATATATATATATTGGTAATAATTAAAGTTAAATGAGATAGCTCGATATTATTTTTATTTATTATATTCATATTTCATTATGATAAAATATATGTAAAATATTTATATGGTTTTCTTCTTCTCCGTCACAAAATTTTATGTTTTTTCATCACTAAGTAACTAAGTTAAAAGTCTTTAAATTAATGATGCATAGTTGATTTATATTCGTTATAATTAAAATTAAATGATCAAGTTCGATAATCTTTTTATTCACCATATTTATAATGTAATATGGTGTAATAGATGAAAAAAATTTCAATATTTTTATTCTTCTTTATCACCAAATTTTAGGTTTCTTCATCACTAAGAAACTAAGTTAAAAGACTATAAATTATGACACATATTTTTTATATATTGTTAATAACTAAAAATAAAAGATCAAGCTTGACATTATTTCTATTCACCATATTCACCTTATATTATGGCAAGATATATGTAAAACATTTAAATATTTTTCTTCTTCTGCATCACGAAATTTAAGGTTTCTTCATCACTAATAAACTAAGTTAAAATACTATAAATAAATGAGACATATTTTATTTATATTGGTAATAATGAAAGTCAAATGATAAAGCTCAATATCATTTTTATTTACCATATTCACATTATTTTATGGCATAATATATGTAAAACATTTCAATATGCTGCTTCATCTCCATCGCCAAATTTTAGCTTTCTTCATCATTAAGTAACTAAGTTAAAAGTCTTTAAATTAGTGATGCGTATTTGATATATATTTGTTATAATTAAAATTAAATGATCAAGTTCGATAATCTTCTTATTCACCATATTTATAATGTAATATGGTTTAATAGAGGTAAAAACTTTCAATATTTTTCTTCTTCTTTATCACAAACTTTTAGGTTTCTTCATCACTAAGAAACTATGTTAAAAGACTATAAATTAATGACACATATTTTTTATATATTGTTAATAATTAAAATTAAATGATAAAGCTCGATATTATTTTTATTCACCATATTCAAATTATATTATGGTATAATATATGTAAAACATTTCAAAAGATTGCTTCTTCTCCGTCACCAAATTTTAGGATTCTTCATCACTAAGTAACTAAGTTAAAGTCTTTAAATTAATGATCCATATTTGATATATATTGGTTATAGCTAAAATAAAATTATCAAGCTCGATATTGTTTTTATCACCATATTTCTGATGTAATATGGTGTAAATAAGATAAAAACTTTCAATATCTTTCTTCTTCTTTATCACCAAATTCTAGGTTTCTTCATTACTAAGAAACTAAGTAAAATGACTATAAATTAATGACACGTGTTATATATATATATTGGTAATAATTAAAGTTACATGAGATAGCTCGATATTATTTTTATTTATTATATTCATATTTCATTATGATAAAATATATGTAAAATATTTATATGGTTTTCTTCTTCTCCGTCACAAAATTTTATGTTTTTTCATCACTAAGTAACTAAGTTAAAAGTCTTTAAATTAATGATGCATAGTTGATTTATATTCGTTATAATTAAAATTAAATGATCAAGTTCGATAATCTTTTTATTCACCATATTTATAATGTAATATGGTGTAATAGATGAAAAAAATTTCAATATTTTTATTCTTCTTTATCACCAAATTTTAGGTTTCTTCATCACTAAGAAACTAAGTTAAAAGACTATAAATTATGACACATATTTTTTATATATTGTTAATAACTAAAAATAAAAGATCAAGCTCGACATTATTTCTATTCACCATATTCACCTTATATTATGGCAAGATATATGTAAAACATTTAAATATTTTTCTTCTTCTGCATCACGAAATTTAAGGTTTCTTCATCACTAATAAACTAAGTAAAATACTATAAATAAATGAGACATATTTTATTTATATTGGTAATAATGAAAGTCAAATGATAAAGCTCAATATCATTTTTATTTACCATATTCACATTATTTTATGGCATAATATATGTAAAACATTTCAATATGCTGCTTCATCTCCATCGCCAAATTTTAGCTTTCTTCATCATTAAGTAACTAAGTTAAAAGTCTTTAAATTAGTGATGCGTATTTGATATATATTTGTTATAATTAAAATTAAATGATCAAGTTCGATAATCTTCTTATTCACCATATTTATAATGTAATATGGTGTAATAGAGGTAAAAACTTTCAATATTTTTCTTCTTCTTTATCACAAAGTTTTAGGTTTCTTCATCACTAAGAAACTATGTTAAAAGACTATAAATTAATGACACATATTTTTTATATATTGTTAATAATTAAAATTAAATGATAAAGCTCGATATTATTTTTATTCACCATATTCAAATTATATTATGGTATAATATATGTAAAACATTTCAAAAGATTGCTTCTTCTCCGTCACCAAATTTTAGGATTCTTCATCACTAAGTAACTAAGTTAAAGTCTTTAAATTAATGATCCATATTTGATATATATTGGTTATAGCTAAAATTAAATTATCAAGCTCGATATTGTTTTTATCACCATATTTCTGATGTAATATGGTGTAAATAAGATAAAAACTTTCAATATCTTTCTTCTTCTTTATCACCAAATTCTAGGTTTCTTCATTACTAAGAAACTAAGTAAAATGACTATAAATTAATGACACGTGTTATATATATATATTGGTAATAATTAAAGTTACATGAGATAGCTCGATATTATTTTTATTTATTATATTCATATTTCATTATGATAAAATATATGTAAAATATTTATATGGTTTTCTTCTTCTCCGTCACAAAATTTTATGTTTTTTCATCACTAAGTAACTAAGTTAAAAGTCTTTAAATTAATGATGCATAGTTGATTTATATTCGTTATAATTAAAATTAAATGATCAAGTTCGATAATCTTTTTATTCACCATATTTATAATGTAATATGGTGTAATAGATGAAAAAAATTTCAATATTTTTATTCTTCTTTATCACCAAATTTTAGGTTTCTTCATCACTAAGAAACTAAGTTAAAAGACTATAAATTATGACACATATTTTTTATATATTGTTAATAACTAAAAATAAAAGATCAAGCTCGACATTATTTCTATTCACCATATTCACCTTATATTATGGCAAGATATATGTAAAACATTTAAATATTTTTCTTCTTCTGCATCACGAAATTTAAGGTTTCTTCATCACTAATAAACTAAGTTAAAATACTATAAATAAATGAGACATATTTTATTTATATTGGTAATAATGAAAGTCAAATGATAAAGCTCAATATCATTTTTATTTACCATATTCACATTATTTTATGGCATAATATATGTAAAACATTTCAATATGCTGCTTCATCTCCATCGCCAAATTTTAGCTTTCTTCATCATTAAGTAACTAAGTTAAAAGTCTTTAAATTAGTGATGCGTATTTGATATATATTTGTTATAATTAAAATTAAATGATCAAGTTCGATAATCTTCTTATTCACCATATTTATAATGTAATATGGTGTAATAGAGGTAAAAACTTTCAATATTTTTCTTCTTCTTTATCACAAACTTTTAGGTTTCTTCATCACTAAGAAACTATGTTAAAAGACTATAAATTAATGACACATATTTTTTATATATTGTTAATAATTAAAATTAAATGATAAAGCTCGATATTATTTTTATTCACCATATTCAAATTATATTATGGTATAATATATGTAAAACATTTCAAAAGATTGCTTCTTCTCCGTCACCAAATTTTAGGATTCTTCATCACTAAGTAACTAAGTTAAAGTCTTTAAATTAATGATCCATATTTGATATATATTGGTTATAGCTAAAATTAAATTATCAAGCTCGATATTGTTTTTATCACCATATTTCTGATGTAATATGGTGTAAATAAGATAAAAACTTTCAATATCTTTCTTCTTCTTTATCACCAAATTCTAGGTTTCTTCATTACTAAGAAACTAAGTAAAATGACTATAAATTAATGACACGTGTTATATATATATATTGGTAATAATTAAAGTTACATGAGATAGCTCGATATTATTTTTATTTATTATATTCATATTTCATTATGATAAAATATATGTAAAATATTTATATGGTTTTCTTCTTCTCCGTCACAAAATTTTATGTTTTTTCATCACTAAGTAACTAAGTTAAAAGTCTTTAAATTAATGATGCATAGTTGATTTATATTCGTTATAATTAAAATTAAATGATCAAGTTCGATAATCTTTTTATTCACCATATTTATAATGTAATATGGTGTAATAGATGAAAAAAATTTCAATATTTTTATTCTTCTTTATCACCAAATTTTAGGTTTCTTCATCACTAAGAAACTAAGTTAAAAGACTATAAATTATGACACATATTTTTTATATATTGTTAATAACTAAAAATAAAAGATCAAGCTCGACATTATTTCTATTCACCATATTCACCTTATATTATGGCAAGATATATGTAAAACATTTAAATATTTTTCTTCTTCTGCATCACGAAATTTAAGGTTTCTTCATCACTAATAAACTAAGTTAAAATACTATAAATAAATGAGACATATTTTATTTATATTGGTAATAATGAAAGTCAAATGATAAAGCTCAATATCATTTTTATTTACCATATTCACATTATTTTATGGCATAATATATGTAAAACATTTCAATATGCTGCTTCATCTCCATCGCCAAATTTTAGCTTTCTTCATCATTAAGTAACTAAGTTAAAAGTCTTTAAATTAGTGATGCGTATTTGATATATATTTGTTATAATTAAAATTAAATGATCAAGTTCGATAATCTTCTTATTCACCATATTTATAATGTAATATGGTGTAATAGAGGTAAAAACTTTCAATATTTTTCTTCTTCTTTATCACAAACTTTTAGGTTTCTTCATCACTAAGAAACTATGTTAAAAGACTATAAATTAATGACACATATTTTTTTATATATTGTTAATAATTAAAATTAAATGATAAAGCTCGATATTATTTTTATTCACCATATTCAAATTATATTATGGTATAATATATGTAAAACATTTCAAAAGATTGCTTCTTCTCCGTCACCAAATTTTAGGATTCTTCATCACTAAGTAACTAAGTTAAAGTCTTTAAATTAATGATCCATATTTGATATACATTGGTTATAGCTAAAATTAAATTATCAAGCTCGATATTGTTTTTATCACCATATTTCTGATGTAATATGGTGTAAATAAGATAAAAACTTTCAATATTTTTCTTCTTCTTTATCACCAAATTCTAGGTTTCTTCATTACTAAGAAACTAAGTAAAATGACTATAAATTAATGACACGTGTTATATATATATATATATATTGGTAATAATTAAAGTTAAATGAGATAGCTCGATATTATTTTTATTTATTATATTCATATTTCATTATGATAAAATATATGTAAAATATTTATATGGTTTTCTTCTTCTCCGTCACAAAATTTTATGTTTTTTCATCACTAAGTAACTAAGTTAAAAGTCTTTAAATTAATGATGCATAGTTGATTTATATTCGTTATAATTAAAATTAAATGATCAAGTTCGATAATCTTTTTATTCACCATATTTATAATGTAATATGGTGTAATAGATGAAAAAAATTTCAATATTTTTATTCTTCCTTATCACCAAATTTTAGGTTTCTTCATCACTAAGAAACTAAGTTAAAAGACTATAAATTATGACACATATTTTTTATATATTGTTAATAACTAAAAATAAAAGATCAAGCTCGACATTATTTCTATTCACCATATTCACCTTATATTATGGCAAGATATATGTAAAACATTTAAATATTTTTCTTCTTCTGCATCACGAAATTTAAGGTTTCTTCATCACTAATAAACTAAGTTAAAATACTATAAATAAATGAGACATATTTTATGTATATTGGTAATAATGAAAGTCAAATGATAAAGCTCAATATCATTTTTATTTACCATATTCACATTATTTTATGGCATAATATATGTAAAACATTTCAATATGCTGCTTCATCTCCATCGCCAAATTTTAGCTTTCTTCATCATTAAGTAACTAAGTTAAAAGTCTTTAAATTAGTGATGCGTATTTGATATATATTTGTTATAATTAAAATTAAATGATCAAGTTCGATAATCTTCTTATTCACCATATTTATAATGTAATATGGTGTAATAGAGGTAAAAACTTTCAATATTTTTCTTCTTCTTTATCACAAACTTTTAGGTTTCTTCATCACTAAGAAACTATGTTAAAAGACTATAAATTAATGACACATATTTTTTATATATTGTTAATAATTAAAATTAAATGATAAAGCTCGATATTATTTTTATTCACCATATTCAAATTATATTATGGTATAATATATGTAAAACATTTCAAAAGATTGCTTCTTCTCCGTCACCAAATTTTAGGATTCTTCATCACTAAGTAACTAAGTTAAAGTCTTTAAATTAATGATCCATATTTGATATATATTGGTTATAGCTAAAATTAAATTATCAAGCTCGATATTGTTTTTATCACCATATTTCTGATGTAATATGGTGTAAATAAGATAAAAACTTTCAATATTTTTCTTCTTCTTTATCACCAAATTCTAGGTTTCTTCATTACTAAGAAACTAAGTAAAATGACTATAAATTAATGACACGTGTTATATATATATATATATTGGTAATAATTAAAGTTAAATGAGATAGCTCGATATTATTTTTATTTATTATATTCATATTTCATTATGATAAAATATATGTAAAATATTTATATGGTTTTCTTCTTCTCCGTCACAAAATTTTATGTTTTTTCATCACTAAGTAACTAAGTTAAAAGTCTTTAAATTAATGATGCATAGTTGATTTATATTCGTTATAATTAAAATTAAATGATCAAGTTCGATAATCTTTTTATTCACCATATTTATAATGTAATATGGTGTAATAGATGAAAAAAATTTCAATATTTTTATTCTTCCTTATCACCAAATTTTAGGTTTCTTCATCACTAAGAAACTAAGTTAAAAGACTATAAATTATGACACATATTTTTTATATATTGTTAATAACTAAAAATAAAAGATCAAGCTCGACATTATTTCTATTCACCATATTCACCTTATATTATGGCAAGATATATGTAAAACATTTAAATATTTTTCTTCTTCTGCATCACGAAATTTAAGGTTTCTTCATCACTAATAAACTAAGTTAAAATACTATAAATAAATGAGACATATTTTATGTATATTGGTAATAATGAAAGTCAAATGATAAAGCTCAATATCATTTTTATTTACCATATTCACATTATTTTATGGCATAATATATGTAAAACATTTCAATATGCTGCTTCATCTCCATCGCCAAATTTTAGCTTTCTTCATCATTAAGTAACTAAGTTAAAAGTCTTTAAATTAGTGATGCGTATTTGATATATATTTGTTATAATTAAAATTAAATGATCAAGTTCGATAATCTTCTTATTCACCATATTTATAATGTAATATGGTGTAATAGAGGTAAAAACTTTCAATATTTTTCTTCTTCTTTATCACAAACTTTTAGGTTTCTTCATCACTAAGAAACTATGTTAAAAGACTATAAATTAATGACACATATTTTTTATATATTGTTAATAATTAAAATTAAATGATAAAGCTCGATATTATTTTTATTCACCATATTCAAATTATATTATGGTATAATATATGTAAAACATTTCAAAAGATTGCTTCTTCTCCGTCACCAAATTTTAGGATTCTTCATCACTAAGTAACTAAGTTAAAGTCTTTAAATTAATGATCCATATTTGATATATATTGGTTATAGCTAAAATTAAATTATCAAGCTCGATATTGTTTTTATCACCATATTTCTGATGTAATATGGTGTAAATAAGATAAAAACTTTCAATATTTTTCTTCTTCTTTATCACCAAATTCTAGGTTTCTTCATTACTAAGAAACTACGTAAAATGACTATAAATTAATGACACGTGTTATATATATATATATATATATATATATATATATATATATATAAATATATATATATATATATATATATATATATATATATATATATATATATATATATATATATATATATATATATATATATATATATATATATATATATATATATATATATATATATATATATATTGGTAATAATTAAAGTTAAATGAGATAGCTCGATATTATTTTTATTTATTATATTCATATTTCATTATATATCAT
>CATIWC010003581.1:0-27340 GCA_948472305.1 Vicia faba | reverse complement strand
GAGCTACTCACTTAGCAGAAAATGAGGCTTCAAGAAATAAAAAATGCTAGTCGAACAACATTAGAGGTAGACCATAAACTAATGCAAGTGAGGGTTAGCATTTCAATATTTAATTTGATTCATTATCTTCACGTGCACATGACATATGTGTTTAATCCAACAAGTTAACTTTTTCTTCCAGCTCTGAGATGGTTGAAAGAAGTTCCTCTTTCTCTTAAAGGTAAAAAGTACTTATGATGTCTTTTTGCTTCTGTTCTTTTTTGCAAAACTCTTTCCATTCAATGAGCAATTCTCTATAAGTTTCAACATGCTCTATTGCTAAAATCTTTCATCTCCAGACTCACCATAAAATTCATATTTACCAGTGAAAACCATGACATTATTAGCTCCTTCTCCTCCAATTTCATTATCAAACTCAACACAAAATATAGAAAAAATCCTTCCTCCATTTCATGAGAAAAGTAGGACATGCAGTTTTTATGTGATCAAATCCTTCAAATTCATAGCATTGAGCTCTTTTGTCTTTGCTGGATGTTGATCATCCTTTCTTTTGTTTGAGGGAGGTGAATCAGACTTCTTTCCCGATAAATTAGTCCTTCAATTTTTATCCAAATTTTTTAAAGCGAGGTTAAATTTCCTCTTAATATAAACTATAGTATTTGATAGGCTTTTCTCAGTGTCATTTTCATCTTGATCTTCATTCCCTTTAGTGTTGGACACAAATACTACATTTTTACTTTTGTTTTTTGGTCTACCCATTTATATAAACCAAAGAAGCGGGGTTTGTGATGTTAATACATGTGTACATGCTTGATTGGGTTAATCAAAATAGTTCATTCCATAACCCACCCTTTGAAATAATACTTTTTGTAAAGTATTAGATCAAAATTTTAAATTTTTAAAATTATAAATAAAAAAGCGTGCTTTTTTTATGTATTTTTTTTAACTTTGATAATAATTTGTTTAAGTTGTAATATTAATCAATCATATCTCCATGTTTACTTATTTATGTTCATTACTATTTACATATTAAAATCAAATTTTATAATTTTATTATATTCTCATCAAGAATTACAAATTTTAAAAAATATAAAGAAAATAAAAATAAAGAGTTTTTATTTAAAACATATTTTAAATACCTTAAAAACATAAATCTTACATTTAAATACATACAACAAAAGAGAAAATAACTAATACATTAAATTTATTAATTTATTAAATTTTATAATCATTTTACCCTCTCTAAATTTTTCCCTACAAACAGGACATTGGACAATCTATGTCGCTGATATGTTCCGAGTTAAACATGTCTTACATAAGACATTTTGACAAGGTAGACCATGGATTGTGCTTCTATGTACAAAGTCTTTTTTATATATCGCACACGTCTCTTGATGAAGTGAAAGATGGTGAGTCAAATCATATGTTGAAACATCAACCATCTCTTGCATCAATTGACGGTCTACCTCTAATGCTGATCGTTGAGAATTTTTTGCTGCTCGACGAGCATTTTTTACTCAGTGAGCTGTTCTTGCTCGCCACTCCTTAATTACCCAACAAATAAATGATACAATAACTACTAAAGCTAAAACTCCTATAAATAAATCCATCATTATCAAATGTTCAACACTTTCTCATTGTTCTAAAAAATAAAAAAATGGTTTGATTAGTTATCAAAATATAATTGTTTATCAAAACTACAAAAGATCATGCAAAAAGTAATGGGTTTTTCTATTTTTATTTTACTAAGACTTTTGTTTTTACTCAAAGACTTGATTCTCAAAAATATGTCAAAATTAAAAAGAGGGATGTTATATATCGTGTAGTGAGATTTTGTAAACAATTAAATTAATTTAGAAAACATTTTAATAGGTCTTATCAAAATATAATGTTTAATAATTTGTTTTTGTGTGTAGAAAATTTATGAACCTCTAAGTTAACTTGAAATCACTTAGATTCACTGGTTTATTGATGATAAGTTTTGCATGGTGATTCATTTTTAGATTCATATATATAATATTAATTTGTATTTTACAAATTATAGGCCCAACTTGATGATGATGATGATAAATATGATATTCTAACACTGGTCAGACCATGAAGACTTGAAGCAAGACTTTCCATAAATATTTAATAGTCCTTTTTATGTTGAGTCCTTGAGAGTATGTTTGTTTCCTTTTTATCTTGGTTCTTTAATAATAATTTATAAATATTACACATTTCAATTAATAATTGTTATGATCTAGTAAAAGAAATTCTAATCATGATTGTATTCTAGTATCATTGAAGACAATAGTGAACCATCAATAGCATTTTATTTGTTGATAGAGGTTAAACTAACATAATATTTTTGTCAAGCAAACTCTTTGTATTATGTTCATATATTAATTTATATTCTCCTTTAGAAAAACACATTAGTGTGTATGTTTATATTTTTAAAATATAAATTATTTATTCAATAGTTTCATATATATATATATATATATTATATATATATATATAATATATATATATATATATATATATATATATATATATATATTATATATATATATATATATATATATATATATATATATATAGTATATATATATATATATATATATATATATATATATATATATATATATATATATATATATATATATATATGCGTGCGCACGTGTGCGCATACGCATGTATATTTGTATTTGAAAGAAAAATCACATGTTTACTTTCAAATTTAATTATTATGTTATGTAAAAATAAAAATGTAGTTATTTCATTTATTTTTTAATTACGAATTATTGTAATTATTAAAAATAAAAAAAAAACAAAAACCTAAAAAAAAAACAATTCTATCATCAACCAAGAATGCAAAGGAAACAAAATATTATTATTTTTACTTAGAATATGGAGTAGAAAGAGACTTAATCTAACCATAGAAGATAGCAATAAAAATATTTTCTCAATACTTCAACTTAGGTATTTTTTTATTTTTTATCAGTAAACATATTCGTTGTAACGTGGTACATTCTAATAATTGTAAGAGAATCAGACACTACATGAAGTTATTCAAAATAACTGGAACGTTGAAATTGTTTCTTGATTTTAGTTTCTGTAAATCTGGTTATTGCTGAAGAATCTTGAAGTTTTGATAAACATATTGATAATGTGGTTTTGATAAACTATCATACTTTTTTCTCTTTTTCAGGAGATAAGTCAATCTTGGACATTTGATAGAGATAAGGTTATTTTTAGGAGTTTTTGTTTTTAGTAGTTTTAGTACCAACTATTTATTGTGTAATTGCGGAGTGGTGATCAAGAAATGCTCGCCGAGCTACTCACTTAGCAGAAAATGAGGCTTCAAGAAATAAAAAATGCTAGTCGAACAACATTAGAGGTAGACCATAAACTAATGCAAGTGAGGGTTAGCATTTCAATATTTAATTTGATTCATTATCTTCCACGTGCACATGACATATGTGTTTAATCCAACAAGTTAACTTTTTCTTCCAGCTCTGAGATGGTTGAAAGAAGTTCCTCTTTCTCTTAAAGGTAAAAAGTACTTATGATGTCTTTTTGCTTCTGTTCTTTTTTGCAAAACTCTTTCCATTCAATGAGCAATTCTCTATAAGTTTCAACATGCTCTATTGCTAAAATCTTTTCATCTCCAGACTCACCACAAAATTCATATTTACCAGTGAAAACCATGACATTATTAGCTCCTTCTCCTCCAATTTAATTATCAAACTCAGACCAAAATATAGAAAAAATCCTTCCTCCATTTCATGAGAAAAGTAGGACATGCAGGTTTTATGTGATCAAATCCTTCAAATTCATAGCATTGAGCTCTTTTGCCTTTGCTGGATGTTGATCATCCTTTCTTTTGTTTGAGGGAGGTGAATCAGACTTCTTTCCCGATAAATTAGTCCTTCAATTTTTATCTAAATTTTTTTAAAGCGAGGTTAAATTTCCTCTTAATATAAACTATAGTATTTGATAGGCTTTTCTCAGTGTCTTTTTCATCTTGATCTTCATTCTCTTTAGTGTTGGACACAAATACTACATTTTTACTTTTGTTTTTTGGTCTACCATTTATATAAACCAAAGAAGCGGGGTTTGTGATGTTAATACATGTGTACATGCTTGATTGGGTTAATCAAAATAGTTCATTCCATAACCCACCCTTTGAAATAATACTTTTTGTAAAGTATTAGATCAAAATTTTAAAATTTTAAAATTATAAATAAAAAAGCGTGCTTTTTTTATGTATTTTTTTTAACTTTGATAATAATTTGTTTAAGTTGTAATATTAATCAATCATATCTCCATGTTTACTTATTTATGTTCATTACTATTTACATATTAAAATCAAATTTTATAATTTTATTATATTCTCATCAAGAATTACAAATTTTAAAAAATATAAAGAAAATAAAAATAAAGAGTTTTTATTTAAAACATATTTTAAATACCTTAAAAACATAAATCTAACATTTAAATACATACAACAAAAGAGAAAATAACTAATACATTAAATTTATTAATTTATTAAATTTTATAATCATTTTACCCTCTCTAAATTTTTCCCTACAAACAGGACATTGGACAATCTATATCGCTGATATGTTCCGAGTTAAACATGTCTCACATAAGACATTTTGACAAGGTAGACCATGGATTGTGCTTCTATGTACAAAGTCTTTTTTATATATCGCACACGTCTCTTGATGAAGTGAAAGATGGTGAGTCAAATCATATGTTGAAACATCAACCATCTCTTACATCAATTGACGGTCTACCTCTAATGCTGATCGTTGGAGAATTTTTTGCTGCTCGACGAGCATTTTTTACTCAGTGAGCTGTTCTTGCTCGCCACTCCTTAATTACCCAACAAATAAATGATACAATAACTACTAAAGCTAAAAATCCTATAAATAAATCCATCATTATCGAATGTTCAACAATTTCTCATTGTTCTTAAAAAATAAAAAAATGGTTTGATTAGTTATCAAAATATAATTGTTTATCAAAACTACAAAAGATCATGCAAAAAGTAATGGGTTTTTCTATTTTTTATTTTACTAAGACTTTTGTTTTACTCAAAGACTTGATTCTCAAAAATATGTCAAAATTAAAAAGAGGGATGTTATATTATCGTGTAGTGAGATTTTGTAAACAATTAAATTAATTTAGAAAACATTTTAATAGGTCTTATCAAAATATAATGTTTAATAATTTGTTTTTGTGTGTAGAAAATTTATGAACCTCTAAGTTAACTTGAAATCACTTAGATTCACTGGTTTATTTGATGATAAGTTTTGCATGGTGATTCATTTTTAGATTCATATAGTATAATATTAATTTGTATTTTACAAATTATAGGCCCAACTTGATGATGATGATGATAAAATATGATATTCTAACACTGGTCAGACCAGTGAAGACTTGAAGCAAGACTTTCCATAAATATTTAATAGTCCTTTTTATGTTGAGTCCTTGAGAGTATGTTTGTTTCCTTTTTTATCTTGGTTCTTTAATAATAATTTATAAATAATACACATTTCAATTAATAATTTGTTATGATCTAGTAAAAGAAATTCTAATCATGATTGTATTCTAGTATCATTGAAGACAATAGTGAACCATCAATAGCATTTTATTTGTTGATAGAGGTTAAACTAACATAATATTTTTGTCAAGCAAACTCTTTGTATTATGTTCATATATTAATTTATATCATCCTTTAGAAAAACACATTAGTGTGTATGTTTATATTTTTAAAATATAAATTATTTATTCAATAGTTTCATATATATATATATATAGTATATATATATATATATATATATATATATATAGATATATATATATATATATATATATATATATATATATATATATATATATATATATATATATAGTATATATATATATATATATATATATATATATATATATATGCGTGCGCACGTTGTGCGCATACGCATGTATATTTGTATTTGAAAGAAAAATCACATGTGTACTTTCAAATTTAATTATTATGTTATGTAAAAATAAAAATGTAGTTATTTCATTTATTTTTTAATTACGAATTATTGTAATTATTAAAAATAAAAAAAAACAAAAACCTAAAAAAAAACAATTCTATCATCAACCAAGAATGCAAGGAAACAAAATATTATTATTTTTTACTTAGAATATGGAGTAGAAAGAGACTTAATCTAACCATAGAAGATAGCAATAAAAATATTTTCTCAATACTTCAACTTAGGTATTTTTTAATTTTTTATCAGTAAACATATTCGTTGTAACGTAGGTACATTCTAATAATTGTAAGAGAATCAGACACTACATGAAGTTATTCAAAATAACTGGAACGTTGAAATTGTTTTATGATTTTAGTTTCTGTAAATCTGGTTATTGCTGAAGAATCTTGAAGTTTTGATAAACATATTGATAATGTGGTTTTGATAAACTATCATACTTTTTTTCCTTTTTCAGGAGATAAGTCAATCTTGGACATTTGATAGAGATAAGGTTTATTTTTAGGAGTTTTTTGTTTTAGTAGTTTTAGTACCAACTATTTATTGTGTAATTGTGGAGTGATGATCAAGAAATGCTCGCCGAGCTACTCACTTAGCAGAAAATGAGGCTTCAAGAAATAAAAAATGCTAGTCGAACAACATTAGAGGTAGACCATAAACTAATGCAAGTGAGGGTTAGCATTTCAATATTTAATTTGATTTCATTATCTTCCACGTGCACATGAAATATGTGTTTAATTCAACAAGTTAACTTTTTCTTCCAGCTCTGACATGGTTGAAAGAAGTTCCTCTATCTCTTAAAGGAAAAAAGTACTTATGATGTCTTTTTGCTTCTGTTCTTTTTTGCAAAAACTCTTTCCATTCAATGAGCAATTCTCTATAAGTTTCAACATGCTCTATTGCTAAAATCTTTTCATCTCCAGACTCACCACAAAATTCATATTTACCAGTGAAAACCATGACATTATTATCTCCTTCTCCTCCATTTAATTATCAAACTCAGACTAAAATATAGAAAAAATCCTTCCTCCATTTCATGAGAAAAGTAGGACATGCAGTTTTTATGTGATCAAATCCTTCAAATTCATAGCATTGAGCTCTTTTGCCTTTGCTGGATGTTGATCATCCTTTCTTTTGTTTGAGGGAGGTGAATCAGACTTCTTTCCCGATAAATTAGTCCTTCAATTTTTATCCAAATTTTTTTTAAAGCGAGGTTAAATTTCCTCTTAATATAAACTATAGTATTTGATAGGCTTTTCTCAGTGTCTTTTTCATCTTGATCTTCATTCTCTTTAGTGTTGGACACAAATACTACCTTTTTACTTTTCTTTTTTGGTCTACCATTTATATAAACCAAAGAAGCGGGGTTTGTGATGTTAATACATGTGTACTTGCTTGATTGGGTTAATCAAAATTGTTCATTCCATAACCCACCCTTTGAAATAATACTTTTTGTAAAGTATTAGATCAAAATTTTAACATTTTTAAATTATAAATAAAAAAGCGTGCTTTTTTTATGTATTTTTTTTTTTAACTTTGATAATAATTTGTTTAAGTTGTAATATTAATCAATCAAATCTCCATGTTTACTTATTTATGTTCATTACTATTTACATATTAAAATCAAATTTTATAATTTTATTATATTCTCATCAAGAATTACAAATTTTAAAAATATAAAGAAAATAAAAATAAAGAGTTTTTATTTAAAACATATTTTAAATACCATAAAAACATAAATCTAACATTTAAATACATACAACAAAAGAGAAAATAACTAATACATTAAATTTATTAATTTATTAAATTTAATAATCGTTTGACCCTCTCTAAATTTTTCCCTACAAACAGGACATTGGACAATCTATGTCGCTGATATGTTCTGAGTTAAACATGTCTCACATAAGACATTTTGACAAGGTAGACCATGGATTGTGCTTCTATGTACAAAGTCTTTTTTATATATCGCATACATCTCTTGATGAAGTGAAAGATGGTGAGTCAAATCATATGTTGAAACATCAACCATCTCTTGCATCAATTGACGGTATACCTCTAATGCTGATCATTGAGAATTTTTTGCTGCTCGACGAGCTATTTTTTACTCAGTGAGCTGTTCTTGCTCGCCACTCCTTAATTACCCAACCAAATAAATGATACAATAACTACTAAAGCTAAAACTCCTATAAATAAATCCATCATTATCAAATGTTCAACACTTTCTCATTGTTCTAAAAAATAAAAAAATGGTTTGATTACTTATCAAAATATAATTGTTTATCAAAACTACAAGAGATCATGCAAAAACTAATGGGTTTTTCTATTTTTGTTTTACTAAGACTTTTGTTTTTACTCAAAGACTTGATTCTCAAAAATATGTCAAAATTAAAAAGAGGGATGTTATATATCGTGTAGTGAGATTTTGTAAACAATTAAATTAATTTAGAAAACATTTTAATAGGTCTTATCAAAATATAATGTTTAATAATTTGTTTTTGTGTGTAGAAAATTTCTGAACCTCTAAGTTAACTTGAAATCACTTAGATTCACTGGTTTATTGATGATAAGTTTTGCATGGTAATTCATTTTTAGATTCATATATATAATATTAATTTGTATTTTACAAATTATAGGCACAACTTGACGATGATGATGATAAATATGATATTCTAACACTGGTCAGGCCATGAAGACTTGAAGTAAGACTTTCTATAAATATTTAATAATCCTTTTTATGCTGAGTCTTTGAGAGTATGTTTGTTTCCTTTTTATGTTGGTTCTTTAATAATAATTTATAAATATTACACATTTCAATTAATAATTGTTATGATCTAGTAAACGAAATTCTAATCATGATTGTATGCTAGTATCATTGAAGACAATAGTGAACCATCAATAGCATTTTATTTGTTGATAGTGGTTAAACTAACATAATATTTTTGTCAAGCAAACTCTTTGTATTATGTTCATATATTAATTTATATTCTCCTTTAGAAAAACACATAAGTGTGTATGTTTATATTTTTAAAATATAAATTATTTATTCAATAGTTTCATATATATATATATATATATATGAAACTATTTATTGTGATATTTTTAGGAGTTTTGGTTTTAGTAGTTTTTGTACCTACTATTTATTGTGTAATTGCAGAGTGATGAGCTAGAAATGCTCGCCGAGCTACTCACTTAGCAGAAAATGAGGCTTAAGGAAATAAAAAATGCTAGTCGAACAACATTAGAGGTAGACCATAAACTAATGCAAGTGAGGGTTAACATTTCAATATTTAATTTGATTAATTTCACTTCCACGTGCATATGAAATATGTGTTTAATTCAACAAGTTAACTTTTTCTTCCAGCTCTGACATGGTTGAAAGAAATTCCTCTATCTCTTAAAGGAAAAAAGTACTTATGATGTCTTTTTGCTTCTGTTCTCTTTTGCAAAACTCTTTCCATTCAATGATCAATTCTCTATAAGTTTCAACATGCTCTATTGCAAAAATCTTTTCATCTCCAGACTCACCGCAAAATTCATATTTACCAGTGAGAACCATGACATTATTAGCTCCTTCTCCTCCAATTTAATTATCAAATTCAGACCAAAAGATAGAAAAAATCCTTCCTCCATTTCATGAGAAAAGTAGGACATGCAGTTTTTATGTGATCAAATCCTTCAAATTCATAGCATTGAGCTCTTTTGCCTTTGCTGGATGTGGATCATCCTTTCTTTTGTTTGAGCGACGTGAATCAGACTTCTTTCCTGATAAATAAGTCCTTCAATTTTTATCCAAATTTTTTTAAGGCGACGTTACATTTACTCTTAATATAAACTATAGTATTTGATAGGCTTTTCTCAGTGTCTTTTTCATCTTGATCTTCATTCTCTTTAGTGTTGGACACAAATGCTACATTTTTACTTTTCTTTTTTGGTCTACCCTTTATATAAACCAAAGAAGCGGGGGTTTGTGATGTTAATACATGTGTACATGCTTGATTGGGTTAATCAAAATAGTTCACTCCATATCCCACCATTTGAAATAATACTTTTTGTAAAGTATTTGATCAAAATTTAAACATTTTTAAAATTATAAATAAAAAACTGTGCTTTTTTTATGTACTTTTTTTAACTTTGATAATAATTTGTTTAAGTTGTAATAATCAATCAAATATCCATGTTTACTTATTTATGTTCATTACTATTTACATATTAAAATCAAATTTTATAATTTCATTATATTCTCATGAAGAATTACAAATTTTAAAAATATAAAAAAAATAAAAATAAAGAGTTTTATTTTAAAACATATTTTAAATACCATAAAAACAAGACATTGGATAATCTATATCGCTGATATGTTCTGAGTTAAACATGTCTCACATAAGACATTTTGACAAGGTAGACCATGGATTGTGTATCTATGTACAAAGTCTTTTTTACATATCGCACACGTCTCTTGATGAAGTGAAAGATGGTGAGTCAAATCATATGTTGAAACATCAACCATCTCTTGCATCAATTGACGGTCTACCTCTAATGCTGATCGTTGAGAATTTTTTGCTGCTCGACGAGCATTTTTTACTCCGTGAGCTGTTCTTGCTCGCCACTCCTTAATTACCCAACAAATAAATTATACAATAACTACTAAAGCTAAAACTCATATAAATAAATCCATTACTATCAAATGTTTAACACTTTCTTATTGTTCTAAAAAAGAAATAAATGGTTTTATTAGTTATCAAAATATAATTGTTTATCGAAACTACAAGAGATCATGCAAAAACTAATGGGTTTTTCTATTTTTGTTTTACTAAGACTTTTGTTTTTACTCAAAGACTTGATTCTCAAAAATATGTCAAAATTAAAAAGAGGGATGTTATATATCGTGTAGTGAGATTTTGTAAACAATTAAATTAATTTAGAAAACATTTTAATAGGTCTTATCAAAATATAATGTTTAATAATTTGTTTTTGTGTGTAGAAAATTTATGAACCTCTAAGTTAACTTGAAATCACTTGGATTCACTGGTTTATTGATGATAAGTTTTGCATGGTGATTCATTTTTAGATTCATATATATAATATTAATTTGTATTTTACAAATTATAGGCACAACTTGATGATGATGATAAATATGATATTCTAACATTGGTCAGGCCATGAAGACTTGAAGCAATACTTTCCACAAATATTTAATAATCCTTTTTATGTTGAGTCCTTGAGAGTATGTTTGTTTCCTTTTTAAGTTGTTTCTTTAATAATAATTTATAAATATTATACATTTTAATTAATAATTGTTATGATCTAGTAAAAGAAATTCTAATCATGATTGTATGATAGTATCATTGAAGACAATAGTAAACCATCAGTAGTATTTTATTTGTTGATAGTGGTTAAACTAACATAATATTTTTGTCAAGCAAACTCTTTTTATTATGTTCATATATTAATTTATATTCTCCTTTAGAAAAACACATAAGTGTGTATGTTTATATTTTTAAAATATAAATTATTTATTCAATAGTTTCATATATATATATATATATATATATATATATATATATATATATATATATATATATATATATATATATATATATATATATATATATATATATATATATATATATATATATATATATATATATATATATATATATATATATATTATATATATATATATATATATATATATTTATATATATATATATATATATATATATATGCTCGCGCACGTGCGCGCATACACATGTATATTTGTATTTGAAAGAAAAATCACATGTTTACTTTCAAATTTAATTATTATGTTATGTAAAAATAAAAATGTAATTATTTCATTTATTTTTTAATTACAAATTATTGTAATTATTAAAATAAAAAAATAAAAACCTCACAAAAAAACAATTCTATCATCAACCAATAATGCAAAGGAAACAAAATATTATTATTTTTACTTAGAATATGGAGTAGAAAGAGACATAATCTAACCTTAACAGATCGCAATAAAAATATATTCTCAATAGTTAAACTTAGGTATTTTTTAATTTTTTATCAATAAACATATTCGTTGTAACGTGGTACATTCTAATAATTGTAAGAGAATCACACACTACCTTAAGTTATTCAAAATCACTGGAACATTGAAATTGTTTCTTGATTTTAGTTTCTGTAAATCTGTTTATTGCTGAAGAATCTTGAAGTTTTGATAAACATATTGGTAATGTGGTTTTGATAAACTATCATACTTTTTTTCTTTTTCAGGAGATAAGTGAATCTTGGACATTTGATAGAGATAAGGTTATTTTTAGGAGTTTTGGTTTTAGTAGTTTTAGTACCAACTATTTATTGGGTAATTGCAGAGTGATGAGCAAGAAATGCTCGCCGAGCTACTCACTTAGCAGAAAATGAGGCTTTAAGAAATAAAAAATTCTAGTAGAACAACATTAGAGGTAGACCATAAACTAATGCAAGTGAGGGTTAGCATTTCAATATTTAATTTGATTAATTCTCTTCCACGTGCACATGAAATATGTGTTTAATTCGCAAGTTAACTTTTTCTTCCAGCTCTTACATGGTTGAAAGAAGTTCCTCTATCTCTTAAAGGAAAAAAGTACTTATGATGTCTTTTTGCTTCTGTTCTCTTTTGCAAAACTCTTTCCATTCAATGAGCAATTCTCTATCAGTTTCAACATGCTCTATTGCTAAAATCTTTTCATCTCCAGACTCACCACAAAATTCATATTTACCAGTGAAAACCATGACATTATTAGCTCCTTCTCCTCCAATTTAATTATCAAATTCAGACTAAAAGATAGAAAAAAATCCTTCCTCCATTTCATGAGAAAAGTAGGACATGCAGTTTTTATGTGATCAAATCCTTCAAATTCATAGCATTGAGCTCTTTTGCCTTTGCTGGATGTTGATCATCCTTTCTTTTGTTTGAGCGACGTGAATCAGACTTCTTTCCTGATAAATTAGTCCTTCAATTTTTATCCAAATTTTTTTAAGGCGACGTGTTACATTTACTCTTAATATAAACTATAGTATTTGATAGGCTTTTCTCAGTGTCTTTTTCATCTTGATCTTCATTCTCTTTAGTGTTGGACACAAATGCTACATTTTTACTTTTCTTTTTTGGTCTACCATTTATATAAACCAAAGAAGCGGGGTTTGTGATGTTTAATACATGTGTACATGCTTGATTGGGTTAATCAAAATAGTTCACTCCATAACCCACCATTTGAAATAATACTTTTTGTAAAGTATTGATCAAAATTTAAACATTTTTAAATTATAAATAAAAAAGTGTACTTTTTTTATGTACTTTTTTTAACTTTTATAATAATTTGTTTAAGTTGTAATAATCAATCAAATATCCATGTTTACTTATTTATGTTCATTACTATTTACATATTAAAATCAAATTTATAATTTCATTATATTCTCATGAAGAATTATAAATTTTAAAAAATATAAAAAAAATAAAAATAAAGAGTTTTATTTTAAAACATATTTTAAATACCATAAAAACAAGACATTGGATAATCTATATCGCTGATATGTTCTGAGTTAAACATGTCTCACATAAGACATTTGACAAGGTAGACCATGGATTGTGTATCTATGTACAAAGTCTTTTTTATATATCGCACACTTCTCTTGATGAAGTGAAAGATGGTGAGTCAAATCATATGTTGAAACATCAACCATCTCTTGCATCAATTGACGGTCTACCTCTAATGCTGATCGTTGAGAAATTTTTTGCTGCTCGACGAGCATTTTTTACTCAGTGAGTTGTTCTTGCTCGCCAATCCTTAATTACCCAACAAATAAATGATACAATAACTACTAAAGCTAAAACTCCTATAAATAAATCCATCATTATCAAATGTTCAACACTTTCTCATTGTTCTAAAAAGAAAAAAAATGGTTTTGATTAGTTATCAAAATATAATTGTTGATCAAAACTACAAGAGATCATGCAAAAACTAATGGGTTTTTCTATTTTTGTTTTACTAAGACTTTTGTTTTTACTGAAAGACTTGATTCTCAAAAATATGTCAAATTATAAAAGAGGGATGTTATATATCTGTGTAGTGAGATTTTGTAAACAATTAAATTAATTTAGAAAACATTTTAATAGGTCTTATCAAAATATAATGTTTAATAATTTGTTTTTTGTGTGTAGAAAATTTATGAACCTCTAAGTTAACTTGAAATCACTTGGATTCTCTGGTTTATTGATGATAAGTTTTGCATGGTGATTCATTTTTAGATTCATATATATAATATTAATTTTTATTTTACAAATTATAGGCACAACTTGATGATGATAGATAAATATGATATTCTAACATTGGTCAGGCCATGAAGACTTGAAGCAATACTTTCCACAAATATTTAATAATCCTTTTTATGTTGAGTCCTTGAGAGTATGTTTGTTTCCTTTTTATGTTGGTTCTTTAATAATAATTTATAAATATTATACATTTTAATTATTAATTGTTATGATCTAGTAAAAGAAATTCTAATCATGATTGTATGATAGTATCATTGAAGACAATAGTAAACCATCAGTAGTATTTTATTTGGTTATAGTGGTTAAACTAACATAATATTTTCTTCAAGCAAACTCTTTTTATTATGTTCATATATTAATTTATATTCTCCTTTAGAAAAACACATAAGTGTGTATGTTTATATTTTTAAAATATAAATTATTTATTCAATAGTTTAATATATATATATATATATATATATATATATATATATATATATATATATATATATATATATATATATATATATATATATATATATATATATATATTATATTATATATATATATATATATATATATATATATATATATATATATATATATATATATATATATATGCATATGCGCGCGCACGTGCGCGCATACACATGTATATTTGTATTTGAAAGAAAAATCACATGTTTACTTTCAAATTTAATTATTATGTTATGTAAAAATAAAAATGTAATTATTTCATTTATTTTTTAATTACAAATTATTGTAATTATTAAAAATAAAAAAATAAAAACCTCACAAAAAAAACAATTCTATCATCAACCAAGAATGCAAAGGAAACAAAATATTATTATTTTTACTTAGAATATGGAGTAGAAAGAGACATAATCTAACCTTAACAGATCGCAATAAAAATATATTCTCAATAGTTCAACTTAGGTATTTTTTAATTTTTTATCAATAAACATATTCGTTGTAACGTGGTACATTCTAATAATTGTAAGAGAATCACACACTACATTAAGTTATTCAAAATCACTGGAACGTTGAAATTGTTTCTTGATTTTAGTTTATGTAAATCTGTTTATTGCTGAAGAATCTTGAAGTTTTGATAAACATATTGATAATGTGGTTTTGATAAACTATCATACTTTTTTTCTTTTTCAGGAGATAAGTGAATCTTGGATATTTGATAGAGATAAGGTTATTTTTAGGAGTTTTGGTTTTAGTAGTTTTTAGTACCAACTATTTATTGGGTAATTGCAGAGTGATGAGCAAGAAATGCTCGCCGAGCTACTCACTTAGCAGAAAATGAGGCTTCAAGAAATAAAAAATGCTAGTAGAACAACATTAGAGGTAGACCATAAACTAATGCAAGTGAGGGTTAGCATTTCAATATTTAATTTGATTAATTCTCTTCCACGTGCACATGAAATATGTGTTTAATTCCGCAAGTTAACTTTTTCTTCCAGCTCTTACATGGTTGAAAGAAGTTCCTCTATCTCTTAAAGGAAAAAAATACTTATGATGTCTTTTTGCTTCTGTTCCCTTTTGCAAAACTCTTTCCATTCAATGAGCAATTCTCTATCAGTTTCAACATGCTCTATTGCTAAAATCTTTTCATCTCCAAACTCACCGCAAAATTCATATTTACCAGTGAAAACCATGACATTATTAGCTCCTTCTCCTCCAATTTAATTATCAAATTCAGACTAAAAGATAGAAAAAATCCTTCCTGCATTTCATGAGAAAAGTAGGACATGCAGTTTTTATGTGATCAAATCCTTCAAATTCATAGCATTGAGCTCTTTTGCCTTTGCTGGATGTTGATCATCCTTTCTTTTGTTTGAGCGACGTGAATCAGACTTCTTTCCTGATAAATTAGTCCTTCAATTTTTATCCAAATTTTTTTAAGGCGACGTTACATTTACTCTTAATATAAACTATAGTATTTGATAGGCTTTTCTCATTGTCTTTTTCATCTTGATCTTCATTCTCTTTAGTGTTGGACACAAATGCTACATTTTTACTTTTCTTTTTTGGTCTACCATTTATATAAACCAAAGAAGCGGGGTTTGTGATGTTAATACATGTGTACATGCTTGATTGGGTTAATCAAAATAGTTCACTCCATAACCCACCATTTGAAATAATACTTTTTGTAAAGTATTTGATCAAAATTTAAACATTTTTAAATTATAAATAAAAAAGTGTGCTTTTTTTATGTACTTTTTTTAACTTTGATAATAATTTTTTTAAGTTGTAATAATCAATCAAATATCCATGTTTACTTATTTATGTTCATTACTATTTACATATTAAAATCAAATTTTATAATTTCATTATATTCTCATGAAGAATTACAAATTTTAAAAAATATAAAAAAAATAAAAATAAAGAGTTTTATTTTAAAACATATTTTAAATACCATAAAAACAAGACATTGGATAATCTATATCGCTGATATGTTCTGAGTTAAACATGTCTCACATAAGACATTTTGACAAGGTAGACCATGGATTGTGTATCTATGTACAAAGTCTTTTTTACATATCGCACACGTCTCTTGATGAAGTGAAAGATGGTGAGTCAAATCATATGTTGAAACATCAACCATCTCTTGCATCAATTGACAGTCTACCTCTAATGCTGATCGTTGAGAATTTTTTGCTGCTCGACGAGCATTTTTTACTCAGTGAGCTGTTCTTGCTCGCCACTCCTTAATTACCCAACAAAATAATTATACAATAACTACTAAAGCTAAAACTCATATAAATAAATCCATTACTATCAAATGTTCAACACTTTCTTATTGTTCTAAAAAAGAAATAAATGGTTTGATTAGTTATCAAAATATAATTGTTTATCGAAACTACAAGAGATCATGCAAAAACTAATGGGTTTTTCTATTTTTGTTTTACTAAGACTTTTGTTTTTACTCAAAGACTTGATTCTCAAAAATATGTCAAAATTAAAAAGAGGGATGTTATATATCGTGTAGTGAGATTTTGTAAACAATTAAATTAATTTAGAAAACATTTTAATAGGTCTTATCAAAATATAATGTTTAATAATTTGTTTTTGTGTGTAGAAAATTTATGAACCTCTAAGTTAACTTGAAATCACTTGGATTCACTGGTTTATTGATGATAAGTTTTGCATGGTGATTCATTTTTAGATTCATATATATAATATTAATTTGTATTTTACAAATTATAGGCACAACTTGATGATGATGATAAATATGATATTCTAACACGTGTCAGGCCATGAAGACTTGAAGCAAGACTTTCCATAAATATTTAATAATCCTTTTTATGTTGAGTCCTTGAGAGTATGTTTGTTTCCTTTTTAAGTTGCTTCTTTAATAATAATTTATAAATATTATACATTTTAATTAATAATTGTTATGATCTAGTAAAAGAAATTCTAATCATGATTGTATGATAGTATCATTGAAGACAATAGTAAACCATCAGTAGTATTTTATTTGTTGATAGTGGTTAAACTAACATAATATTTTTGTCAAGCAAACTCTTTGTATTATGTTCATATATTAATTTATATTCTCCTTTAGAAAAACACATAAGTGTGTATGTTAATATTTTTAAAATATAAATTATTTATTCAATAGTTTCATATATATATATATATATTATATATATATATATATATATAATATATATATATATATATATATATTATATATATATATATATATATTATATATATATATATATATATATATATATATATATATATATATATATATATGCATATGCGCGCGCACGTGCGCGCATACACATGTATATTTGTATTTGAAAGAAAAATCACATGTTTACTTTCAAATTTAATTATTATGTTATGTAAAAATAAAAATGTAATTATTTCATTTATTTTTTAATTACAAATTATTGTAATTATTAAAAATAAAAAAATAAAAACCTCACAAAAAAAACAATTCTATCATCAACCAAGAATGCAAAGGAAACAAAATATTATTATTTTTACTTAGAATATGGAGTAGAAAGAGACATAATCTAACCTTAACAGATCGCAATAAAAATATATTCTCAATAGTTCAACTAGGTATTTTTTAATTTTTTATCAATAAACATATTCGTTGTAACGTGGTACATTCTAATAATTGTAAGAGAATCACACACTACATTAAGTTATTCAAAATCACTGGAACGTTGAAATTGTTTCTTGATTTTAGTTTCTGTAAATCTGTTTATTGCTGAAGAATCTTGAAGTTTTGATAAACATATTGATAATGTGGTTTTGATAAACTATCATACTTTTTTTCTTTTTCAGGAGATAAGTGAATCTTGGACATTTGATAGAGATAAGGTTATTTTTAGGAGTTTTGGTTTTAGTAGTTTTAGTACCAACTATTTATTGGGTAATTGCAGAGTGATGAGCAAGAAATGCTCGCCGAGCTACTCACTTAGCAGAAAATGAGGCTTCAAGAAATAAAAATGCTAGTAGAACAACATTAGAGGTAGACCATAAACTAATGCAAGTGAGGGTTAGCATTTTCAATATTTAATTTGATTAATTCTCTTCCACGTGCACATGAAATATGTGTTTAATTCTGCAAGTTAACTTTTTCTTCCAGCTCTTACATGGTGAAAGAAGTTCCTCTATCTCTTAAAGGAAAAAAATACTTATGATGTCTTTTTGCTTCTGTTCCCTTTTGCAAAACTCTTTCCATTCAATGAGCAATTCTCTATCAGTTTCAACATGCTCTATTGCTAAAATCTTTTCATCTCCAGACTCACCACAAAATTCATATTTACCAGTGAAAACCATGACATTATTAGCTCCTTCTCCTCCAATTTAATTATCAAATTCAGACTAAAAGATAGAAAAAATCCTTCCTGCATTTCATGAGAAAAGTAGGACATGCAGTTTTTATGTGATCAAATCCTTCAAATTCATAGCATTGAGCTCTTTTGCCTTTGCTGGATGTTGATCATCCTTTCTTTTGTTTGAGCGACGTGAATCAGACTTCTTTCCTGATAAATTAGTCCTTCAATTTTTATCCAAATTTTTTTAAGGCGACGTTACATTTACTCTTAATATAAACTATAGTATTTGATAGGCTTTTCTCAGTGTCTTTTTCATCTTGATCTTCATTCTCTTTAGTGTTGGACACAAATGCTACATTTTTACTTTTCTTTTTTGGTCTACCATTTATATAAACCAAAGAAGCGGGGTTTGTGATGTTAATACATGTGTACATGCTTGATTGGGTTAATCAAAATAGTTCACTCCATAACCCACCATTTGAAATAATACTTTTTGTAAAGTATTTGATCAAAATTTAAACATTTTTAAATTATAAATAAAAACGTGTGCTTTTTTTATGTACTTTTTTTAACTTTGATAATAATTTGTTTAAGTTGTAATAATCAATCAAATATCCATGTTTACTTATTTATGTTCATTACTATTTACATATTAAAATCAAATTTTATAATTTCATTATATTCTCATGAAGAATTACAAATTTTAAAAAATATAAAAAAAATAAAAATAAAGAGTTTTATTTTAAAACATATTTTAAATACCATAAAACAAGACATTGGATAATCTATATCGCTGATATGTTCTGAGTTAAACATGTCTCACATAAGACATTTTGACAAGGTAGACCATGGATTGTGTATCTATGTACAAAGTCTTTTTTACATATCGCACACGTCTCTTGATGAAGTGAAAGATGGTGAGTCAAATCATATGTTGAAACATCAACCATCTCTTGCATCAATTGACGGTCTACCTCTAATGCTGATCGTTGAGAATTTTTTGCTGCTCGACGAGCATTTTTTTACTCAGTGAGCTGTTCTTGCTCGCCACTCCTTAATTACCCAACAAATAAATTATACAATAACTACTAAAGCTAAAACTCATATAAATAAATCCATTACTATCAAATGTTCAACACTTTCTTATTGTTCTAAAAAAGAAATAAATGGTTTGATTAGTTATCAAAATATAATTCTTTATCGAAACTACAAGAGATCATGCAAAAACTAATGGGTTTTTCTATTTTTGTTTTACTAAGACTTTTGTTTTTACTCAAAGACTTGATTCTCAAAAATATGTCAAAATTAAAAAGAGGGATGTTATATATCGTGTAGTGAGATTTTGTAAACAATTAAATTAATTTAGAAAACATTTTAATAGGTCTTATCAAAATATAATGTTTAATAATTTGTTTTTGTGTGTAGAAAATTTATGAACTCTAAGTTAACTTGAAATCACTTGGATTCACTGGTTTATTGATGATAAGTTTTGCATGGTGATTCATTTTTAGATTCATATATATAATATTAATTTGTATTTTACAAATTATAGGCACAACTTGATGATGATGATAAATATGATATTCTAACATTGGTCAGGCCATGAAGACTTGAAGCAATACTTTCCACAAATATTTAATAATCCTTTTTATGTTGAGTCCTTGAGAGTATGTTTGTTTCCTTTTTAAGTTGCTTCTTTAATAATAATTTATAAATATTATACATTTTAATTAATAATTGTTATGATCTAGTAAAAGAAATTATAATCATGATTGTATGATAGTATCATTGAAGACAATAGTAAACCATCAGTAGTATTTTATTTGTTGATAGTGGTTAAACTAACATAATATTTTTGTCAAGCAAACTCTTTGTATTATGTTCATATATTAATTTATATTCTCCTTTAGAAAAACACATAAGTGTGTATGTTTATATTTTTAAAATATAAATTATTTATTCAATAGTTTCATATATATATATATATATATATATATATATATATATATATATATATATATATTATATATATATATATATATATATATATATATATATATATATATATATATATATATATATATATATGCGCGCGCACGTGCGCGCATACACATGTATATTTGTATTTGAAAGAAAAATCACATGTTTACTTTCAATTTAATTATTATGTTATGTAAAAATAAAAATGTAATTATTTCATTTATTTTTTAATTACAAATTATTGTAATTATTAAAATAAAAAATAAAAACCTCACAAAAAAAACAATTCTATCATCAACCAAGAATGCAAAGGAAACAAAATATTATTATTTTTACTTAGAATATGGAGTAGAAAGAGACATAATCTAACCTTAACAGATCGCAATAAAAATATATTCTCAATAGTTCAACTTAGGTATTTTTTAATTTTTTTATCAATAAACATATTCGTTGTAACGTGGTACATTCTAATAATTGTAAGAGAATCACACACTACCTTAAGTTATTCAAAATCACTGGAACATTGAAATTGTTTCTTGATTTTAGTTTCTGTAAATCTGTTTATTGCTGAAGAATCTTGAAGTTTTGATAAACATATTGGTAATGTGGTTTTGATAAACTATCATACTTTTTTTCTTTTTCAGGAGATAAGTGAATCTTGGACATTTGATAGAGATAAGGTTATTTTTAGGAGTTTTGGTTTTAGTAGTTTTAGTACCAACTATTTATTGGGTAATTGCAGAGTGATGAGAAAGAAATGCTCGCCGAGCTACTCACTTAGCAGAAAATGAGGCTTTAAGAAATAAAAAATGCTAGTAGAACAACATTAGAGGTAGACCATAAACTAATGCAAGTGAGGGTTAGCATTTCAATATTTAATTTGATTAATTCTCTTCCACGTGCACATGAAATATGTGTTTAATTCAGCAAGTTAACTTTTTCTTCCAGCTCTTACATGGTTGAAAGAAGTTCCTCTATCTCTTAAAGGAAAAAAATACTTATGATGTCTTTTTGCTTCTGTTCCCTTTTGCAAAACTCTTTCCATTCAATGAGCAATTCTCTATCAGTTTCAACATGCTCTATTGCTAAAATCTTTTCATCTCTAGACTCACCACAAAATTCATATTTACCAGTGAAAACCATGACATTATTAGCTCCTTCTCCTCCAATTTAATTATCAAATTCAGACTAAAAGATAGAAAAAATCCTTCCTGCATTTCATGAGAAAAGTAGGACATGCAGTTTTTATGTGATCAAATCCTTCAAATTCATAGCATTGAGCTCTTTTGCCTTTGCTGGATGTTGATCATCCTTTCTTTTGTTTGAGCGACGTGAATCAGACTTCTTTCCTGATAAATTAGTCCTTCAATTTTTATCCAAATTTTTTTAAGGCGACGTTACATTTACTCTTAATATAAACTATAGTATTTGATAGGCTTTTCTCAGTGTCTTTTTCATCTTGATCTTCATTCTCTTTAGTGTTGGACACAAATGCTACATTTTTACTTTTCTTTTTTGGTCTACCATTTATATAAACCAAAGAAGCGGGGTTTGTGATGTTAATACATGTGTACATGCTTGATTGGGTTAATCAAAATAGTTCACTCCATAACCCACCATTTGAAATAATACTTTTTGTAAAGTATTTGATCAAAATTTAAACATTTTTAAATTATAAATAAAAAAGTGTGCTTTTTTTTATGTACTTTTTTTAACTTTGATAATAATTTGTTTAAGTTGTAATAATCAATCAAATATCCATGTTTACTTATTTATGTTCATTACTATTTACATATTAAAATCAAATTTTATAATTTCATTATATTCTCATGAAGAATTACAAATTTTAAAAAATATAAAAAAAATAAAAATAAAGAGTTTTATTTTAAAACATATTTTAAATACCATAAAAACAAGACATTGGATAATCTATATCGCTGATATGTTCTGAGTTAAACATGTCTCACATAAGACATTTTGACAAGGTAGACCATGGATTGTGTATCTATGTACAAAGTCTTTTTTACATATCGCACACGTCTCTTGATGAAGTGAAAGATGGTGAGTCAAATCATATGTTGAAACATCAACCATCTCTTGCATCAATTGACGGTCTACCTCTAATGCTGATCATTGAGAATTTTTTGCTGCTCGACGAGCATTTTTTACTCAGTGAGCTGTTCTTGCTCGCCACTCCTTAATTACCCCAACAAATAAATTATACAATAACTACTAAAGCTAAAACTCATATAAATAAATCCATTACTATCAAATGTTCAACACTTTCTTATTGTTCTAAAAAAGAAATAAATGGTTTGATTAGTTATCAAAATATAATTGTTTATCGAAACTACAAGAGATCATGCAAAAACTAATGGGTTTTTCTATTTTTGTTTTACTAAGACTTTTGTTTTTACTCAAAGACTTGATTCTCAAAAATATGTCAAAATTAAAAGAGGGATGTTATATATCGTGTAGTGAGATTTTGTAAACAATTAAATTAATTTAGAAAACATTTTAATAGGTCTTATCAAAATATAATGTTTAATAATTTGTTTTTGTGTGTAGAAAATTTATGAACCTCTAAGTTAACTTGAAATCACTTGGATTCACTGGTTTATTGATGATAAGTTTTGCATGGTGATTCATTTTTAGATTCATATATATAATATTAATTTGTATTTTACAAATTATAGGCACAACTTGATGATGATGATAAATATGATATTCTAACATTGGTCAGGCCATGAAGACTTGAAGCAATACTTTCCACAAATATTTAATAATCCTTTTTATGTTGAGTCCTTGAGAGTATGTTTGTTTCCTTTTTAAGTTGCTTCTTTAATAATAATTTATAAATATTATACATTTTAATTAATAATTGTTATGATCTAGTAAAAGAAATTATAATCATGATTGTATGATAGTATCATTGAAGACAATAGTAAACCATCAGTAGTATTTTATTTGTTGATAGTGGTTAAACTAACATAATATTTTTGTCAAGCAAACTCTTTGTATTATGTTCATATATTAATTTATATTCTCCTTTAGAAAAACACATAAGTGTGTATGTTTATATTTTTAAAATATAAATTATTTATTCAATAGTTTCATATATATATATATATATATATATATATATATATATATATATATATATATATATATATATATTATATATATATATATATATATATATATATATATATATATATATATGCGCGCGCACGTGCGCGCATACACATGTATATTTGTATTTGAAAGAAAAATCACATGTTTACTTTCAAATTTAATTATTATGTTATGTAAAAATAAAAATGTAATTATTTCATTTATTTTTTAATTACAAATTATTGTAATTATTAAAATAAAAAAATAAAAACCTCACAAAAAAAACAATTCTATCATCAACCAAGAATGCAAAGGAAACAAAATATTATTATTTTTACTTAGAATATGGAGTAGAAAGAGACATAATCTAACCTTAACAGATCGCAATAAAAATATATTCTCAATAGTTCAACTTAGGTATTTTTTAATTTTTTATCAATAAACATATTCGTTGTAACGTGGTACATTCTAATAATTGTAAGAGAATCACACACTACCTTAAGTTATTCAAAATCACTGGAACATTGAAATTGTTTCTTGATTTTAGTTTCTGTAAATCTGTTTATTGCTGAAGAATCTTGAAGTTTTGATAAACATATTGGTAATGTGGTTTTGATAAACTATCATACTTTTTTTCTTTTTCAGGAGATAAGTGAATCTTGGACATTTGATAGAGATAAAGTTATTTTTAGGAGTTTTGGTTTTAGTAGTTTTAGTACCAACTATTTATTGGGTAATTGCAGAGTGATGAGAAAGAAATGCTCGCCGAGCTACTCACTTAGCAGAAAATGAGGCTTTAAGAAATAAAAAATGCTAGTAGAACAACATTAGAGGTAGACCATAAACTAATGCAAGTGAGGGTTAGCATTTCAATATTTAATTTGATTAATTCTCTTCCACGTGCACATGAAATATGTGTTTAATTCAGCAAGTTAACTTTTTCTTCCAGCTCTTACATGGTTGAAAGAAGTTCCTCTATCTCTTAAAGGAAAAAAATACTATGATGTCTTTTTGCTTCTGTTCCCTTTTGCAAAACTCTTTCCATTCAATGAGCAATTCTCTATCAGTTTCAACATGCTCTATTGCTAAAATCTTTTCATCTCCAGACTCACCACAAAATTCATATTTACCAGTGAAAACCATGACATTATTAGCTCCTTCTCCTCCAATTTAATTATCAAATTCAGACTAAAAGATAGAAAAAATCCTTCCTGCATTTCATGAGAAAAGTAGGACATGCAGTTTTTATGTGATCAAATCCTTCAAATTCATAGCATTGAGCTCTTTTGCCTTTGCTGGATGTTGATCATCCTTTCTTTTGTTTGAGCGACGTGAATCAGACTTCTTTCCTGATAAATTAGTCCTTCAATTTTTATCCAAATTTTTTTAAGGCGACGTTACATTTACTCTTAATATAAACTATAGTATTTGATAGGCTTTCTCAGTGTCTTTTTCATCTTGATCTTCATTCTCTTTAGTGTTGGACACAAATGCTACATTTTTACTTTTCTTTTTTGGTCTACCATTTATATAAACCAAAGAAGCGGGGGTTTGTGATGTTAATACATGTGTACATGCTTGATTGGGTTAATCAAAATAGTTCACTCCATAACCCACCATTTGAAATAATACTTTTTGTAAAGTATTTGATCAAAATTTAAACATTTTTAAATTATAAATAAAAAAGTGTGCTTTTTTTATGTACTTTTTTTAACTTTGATAATAATTTGTTTAAGTTGTAATAATCAATCAAATATCCATGTTTACTTATTTATGTTCATTACTATTTACATATTAAAATCAAATTTTATAATTTCATTATATTCTCATGAAGAATTACAAATTTTAAAAAATATAAAAAAAATAAAAATAAAGAGTTTTATTTTAAAACATATTTTAAATACCATAAAAACAAGACATTGGATAATCTATATCGCTGATATGTTCTGAGTTAAACATGTCTCACATAAGACATTTTGACAAGGTAGACCATGGATTGTGTATCTATGTACAAAGTCTTTTTTACATATCGCACAGTCTCTTGATGAAGTGAAAGATGGTGAGTCAAATCATATGTTGAAACATCAACCATCTCTTGCATCAATTGACGGTCTACCTCTAATGCTGATCGTTGAGAATTTTTTGCTGCTCGACGAGCATTTTTTACTCAGTGAGCTGTTCTTGCTCGCCACTCCTTAATTACCCAACAAATAAATTATACAATAACTACTAAAGCTAAAACTCATATAAATAAATCCATTACTATCAAATGTTCAACACTTTCTTATTGTTCTAAAAAAGAAATAAATGGTTTGATTAGTTATCAAAATATAATTGTTTATCGAAACTACAAGAGATCATGCAAAAACTAATGGGTTTTTCTATTTTTGTTTTTACTAAGACTTTTGTTTTTACTCAAAGACTTGATTCTCAAAAATATGTCAAAATTAAAAAGAGGGATGTTATATATCGTGTAGTGAGATTTTGTAAACAATTAAATTAATTTAGAAAACATTTTAATAGGTCTTATCAAAATATAATGTTTAATAATTTGTTTTTGTGTGTAGAAAATTTATGAACCTCTAAGTTAACTTGAAATCACTTGGATTCACTGGTTTATTGATGATAAGTTTTGCATGGTGATTCATTTTTAGATTCATATATATAATATTAATTTGTATTTTACAAATTATAGCACAACTTGATGATGATGATAAATATGATATTCTAACATTGGTCAGGCCATGAAGACTTGAAGCAATACTTTCCACAAATATTTAATAATCCTTTTTATGTTGAGTCCTTGAGAGTATGTTTGTTTCCTTTTTAAGTTGCTTCTTTAATAATAATTTATAAATATTATACATTTTAATTAATAATTGTTATGATCTAGTAAAAGAAATTCTAATCATGATTGTATGATAGTATCATTGAAGACAATAGTAAACCATCAGTAGTATTTTATTTGTTGATAGTGGTTAAACTAACATAATATTTTTGTCAAGCAAACTCTTTGTATTATGTTCATATATTAATTTATATTCTCCTTTAGAAAAACACATAAGTGTGTATGTTTATATTTTTAAAATATAAATTATTTATTCAATAGTTTCATCATATATATATAT
>CATIWC010003580.1:57500-59171 GCA_948472305.1 Vicia faba | reverse complement strand
TCGTAGCGTTTCGACAAGCCCTCGGTCTACTTTCAATTTCCGACCGGAACGCGTGCGTGTGCGGTTTCTCCATGAACGGGAGCGGAGGCAAACGCGCCTTAGGGGAATAATCTCCCGATGAATTTTTGCATGGAAGTCCCAAATAACACATAGAAGGGATCTGCAAAGTTTCGTAGCGTTTCGACAATTTTGAATTTCGGCCCGAACGGGCCCCCGTGCGGTTTTTCCGACGGGAGCGGAGGCAAACGCGCCTTAGGGGAATAATCTCCCGATGGATTTTTGCATGCACTTCCCAAATAACACATTGAGAGTGTCCAAGGAGTTTCGTAGCGTTTCGACAAGCCCTCGGTCTACTTTCAATTTCCGACCGGAACGCGTGCGTGTGCGGTTTCTCCATGAACGGGAGCGGAGGCAAACGCGCCTTAGGGGAATAATCTCCCGATGAATTTTTGCATGGAAGTCCCAAATAACACATAGAAGGGATCTGCAAAGTTTCGTAGCGTTTCGACAATTTTGAATTTCCGGCCCGAACGGGCCCCCGTGCGGTTTTTCCGACGGGAGCGGAGGCAAACGCGCCTTAGGGGGAATAATCTCCCGATGGATTTTTGCATGCACTTCCCAAATAACACATTGAGAGTGTCCAAGGAGTTTCGTAGCGTTTCGACAAGCCCTCGGTCTACTTTCAATTTCCGACCGGAACGCGTGCGTGTGCGGTTTCTCCATGAACGGGAGCGGAGGCAAACGCGCCTTAGGGGAATAATCTCCCGATGAATTTTGCATGGAAGTCCCAAATAACACATAGAAGGGATCTGCAAAGTTTCGTAGCGTTTCGACAATTTTGAATTTCCGGCCCGAACGGGCCCCCGTGCGGTTTTTCCGACGGGGAGCGGAGGCAAACGCGCCTTAGGGGAATAATCTCCCGATGGATTTTTGCATGCACTTCCCAAATAACACATTGAGAGTGTCCAAGGAGTTTCGTAGCGTTTCGACAAAGCCCTCGGTCTACTTTCAATTTCCGACCGGAACGCGTGCGTGTGCGGTTTCTCCATGAACGGGAGCGGAGGCAAACGCGCCTTAGGGGAATAATCTCCCGATGAATTTTTGCATGGAAGTCCCAAATAACACATAGAAGGGATCTGCAAAGTTTCGTAGCGTTTTTGACAATTTTGAATTTCCGGCCCGAACGGGCCCCCGTGCGGTTTTTCCGACGGGAGCGGGAGGCAAACGCGCCTTAGGGGAATAATCTCCCGATGGATTTTTGCATGCACTTCCCAAATAACACATTGAGAGTGTCCAAGGAGTTTCGTAGCGTTTCGACAAGCCCTCGGTCTACTTTCAATTCCGACCGGAACGCGTGCGTGTGCGGTTTCTCCATGAACGGGAGCGGAGGCAAACGCGCCTTAGGGGAATAATCTCCGATGAATTTTTGCATGGAAGTCCCAAATAACACATAGAAGGGATCTGCAAAGTTTCGTAGCGTTTCGACAATTTTGAATTTCCGGCCCGAACGGGCCCCCGTGCGGTTTTTCCGACGGGGAGCGGAGGCAAACGCGCCTTAGGGGAATAATCTCCCGATGGATTTTTGCATGCACTTCCCAAATAACACATTGAGAGTGTCCAAGGAGTTTCGTAGCGTTTCGACAAGCCCTCGGTCTACTTTCAATTTCCGAC
>CATIWC010003580.1:45000-47500 GCA_948472305.1 Vicia faba | reverse complement strand
CATGAACGGGAGCGGAGGCAAACGCGCCTTAGGGGAATAATCTCCCGATGAATTTTTGCATGGAAGTCCCAAATAACACATAGAAGGGATCTGCAAAGTTTCGTAGCGTTTCGACAATTTTGAATTTCCGGCCCGAACGGGCCCCCGTGCGGTTTTTCCGACGGGAGCGGAGGCAAACGCGCCTTAGGGGAATAATCTCCCGATGGATTTTTGCATGCACTTCCCAAATAACACATTGAGAGTGTCCAAGGAGTTTCGTAGCGTTTCGACAAGCCCTCGGTCTACTTTCAATTTCCGACCGGAACGCGTGCGTGTGCGGTTTCTCCATGAACGGGAGCGGAGGCAAACGCGCCTTAGGGGAATAATCTCCCGATGAATTTTTGCATGGAAGTCCCAAATAACACATAGAAGGGATCTGCAAAGTTTCGTAGCGTTTCGACAATTTTGAATTTCCGGCCCGAACGGGCCCCCGTGCGGTTTTTCCGACGGGAGCGGAGGCAAACGCGCCTTAGGGGAATAATCTCCCGATGGATTTTTGCATGCACTTCCCAAATAACACATTGAGAGTGTCCAAGGAGTTTCGTAGCGTTTCGACAAGCCCTCGGTCTACTTTCAATTTCCGACCGGAACGCGTGCGTGTGCGGTTTCTCCATGAACGGGAGCGGAGGCAAACGCGCCTTAGGGGAATAATCTCCCGATGAATTTTTGCATGGAAGTCCCAAATAACACATAGAAGGGATCTGCAAAGTTTCGTAGCGTTTCGACAATTTTGAATTTCCGGCCCGAACGGGCCCCCGTGCGGTTTTTCCGACGGGAGCGGAGGCAAACGCGCCTTAGGGGAATAATCTCCCGATGGATTTTTGCATGCACTTCCCAAATAACACATTGAGAGTGTCCAAGGAGTTTCGTAGCGTTTCGACAAGCCCTCGGTCTACTTTCAATTTCCGACCGGAACGCGTGCGTGTGCGGTTTCTCCATGAACGGGAGCGGAGGCAAACGCGCCTTAGGGGAATAATCTCCCGATGAATTTTTGCATGGAAGTCCCAAATAACACATAGAAGGGATCTGCAAAGTTTCGTAGCGTTTCGACAATTTTGAATTTCCGGCCCGAACGGGCCCCCGTGCGGTTTTTCCGACGGGAGCGGAGGCAAACGCGCCTTAGGGGAATAATCTCCCGATGGATTTTTGCATGCACTTCCCAAATAACACATTGAGAGTGTCCAAGGAGTTTCGTAGCGTTTCGACAAGCCCTCGGTCTACTTTCAATTTCCGACCGGAACGCGTGCGTGTGCGGTTTCTCCATGAACGGGAGCGGAGGCAAACGCGCCTTAGGGGAATAATCTCCCGATGAATTTTTGCATGGAAGTCCCAAATAACACATAGAAGGGATCTGCAAAGTTTCGTAGCGTTTCGACAATTTTGAATTTCCGGCCCGAACGGGCCCCCGTGCGGTTTTTCCGACGGGAGCGGAGGCAAACGCGCCTTAGGGGAATAATCTCCCGATGGATTTTTGCATGCACTTCCCAAATAACACATTGAGAGTGTCCAAGGAGTTTCGTAGCGTTTCGACAAGCCCTCGGTCTACTTTCAATTTCCGACCGGAACGCGTGCGTGTGCGGTTTCTCCATGAACGGGAGCGGAGGCAAACGCGCCTTAGGGGAATAATCTCCCGATGAATTTTTGCATGGAAGTCCCAAATAACACATAGAAGGGATCTGCAAAGTTTCGTAGCGTTTCGACAATTTTGAATTTCCGGCCCGAACGGGCCCCCGTGCGGTTTTTCCGACGGGAGCGGAGGCAAACGCGCCTTAGGGGAATAATCTCCCGATGGATTTTTGCATGCACTTCCCAAATAACACATTGAGAGTGTCCAAGGAGTTTCGTAGCGTTTCGACAAGCCCTCGGTCTACTTTCAATTTCCGACCGGAACGCGTGCGTGTGCGGTTTCTCCATGAACGGGAGCGGAGGCAAACGCGCCTTAGGGGAATAATCTCCCGATGAATTTTTGCATGGAAGTCCCAAATAACACATAGAAGGGATCTGCAAAGTTTCGTAGCGTTTCGACAATTTTGAATTTCCGGCCCGAACGGGCCCCCGTGCGGTTTTTCCGACGGGAGCGGAGGCAAACGCGCCTTAGGGGAATAATCTCCCGATGGATTTTTGCATGCACTTCCCAAATAACACATTGAGAGTGTCCAAGGAGTTTCGTAGCGTTTCGACAAGCCCTCGGTCTACTTTCAATTTCCGACCGGAACGCGTGCGTGTGCGGTTTCTCCATGAACGGGAGCGGAGGCAAACGCGCCTTAGGGGAATAATCTCCCGATGAATTTTTGCATGGAAGTCCCAAATAACACATAGAAGGGATCTGCAAAGTTTCGTAGCGTTTCGACAATTTTGAATTTCCGGCCCGAACGGGCCCCCGTGCGGTTTTTCCGACGGGAGCGGAGGCAAACGCGCCTTAGGGGAATAATCTCCCGATGGATTTTTGCATGCACTTCCC
>CATIWC010003580.1:30000-35000 GCA_948472305.1 Vicia faba | reverse complement strand
TATATGTTTGAACTGAAATCCTCACTTTGCCACCAAATTGGTCCCTTTTTCCCTGTAGACATAAATTTCTAGTTTGATGACTTAGACTTCGAATTTTTTCTTGATTTTTTGCATGCTCTTTAAACACAATATAAGAACCCCTCCCACCAAAAATTAGAATTTTTCGACTTCGGATGAATTAATTATGAATTTTCTAAGCGCCGGATTTTCAAGAACGGGAGCGGAGGCAAACGCGCCTTAGGAATGGAATTTCCCGATGATTTTTTGCATGGACATCTCAAATAACACATAGAAGGGATCTGCAAAGTTTCGTAGCGTTTCGATAACGTCTCGATTTATTTTGAATTTTCGTCCGAAACGCGTGTAATTGAGTTTTTTTCAAGGGGCGGAAGCAAACAAACGTCGGGCTACGGAATGAGTTCCGGTCTGGAATTTTTCATGCATTAATCTGCCACCAAATTGAGATGGCATGCCAAGTTTCATGCCATTCGGGCGATCCCTCGATATATTTCGGCTTTTCGCGTGTCGGGCCCCCGTGCGGTTTTTCCGACGGGAGCGGAGGCAAACGCGCCTTAGGGGAATAATCTCCCGATGGATTTTTGCATGCACTTCCCAAATAACACATTGAGAGTGTCCAAGGAGTTTCGTAGCGTTTCGACAAGCCCTCGGTCTACTTTCAATTTCCGACCGGAACGCGTGCGTGTGCGGTTTCTCCATGAACGGGAGCGGAGGCAAACGCGCCTTAGGGGAATAATCTCCCGATGAATTTTTGCATGGAAGTCCCAAATAACACATAGAAGGGATCTGCAAAGTTTCGTAGCGTTTCGACAATTTTGAATTTCCGGCCCGAACGGGCCCCCGTGCGGTTTTTCCGACGGGAGCGGAGGCAAACGCGCCTTAGGGGAATAATCTCCCGATGGATTTTTGCATGCACTTCCCAAATAACACATTGAGAGTGTCCAAGGAGTTTCGTAGCGTTTCGACAAGCCCTCGGTCTACTTTCAATTTCCGACCGGAACGCGTGCGTGTGCGGTTTCTCCATGAACGGGAGCGGAGGCAAACGCGCCTTAGGGGAATAATCTCCCGATGAATTTTTGCATGGAAGTCCCAAATAACACATAGAAGGGATCTGCAAAGTTTCGTAGCGTTTCGACAATTTTGAATTTCCGGCCCGAACGGGCCCCCGTGCGGTTTTTCCGACGGGAGCGGAGGCAAACGCGCCTTAGGGGAATAATCTCCCGATGGATTTTTGCATGCACTTCCCAAATAACACATTGAGAGTGTCCAAGGAGTTTCGTAGCGTTTCGACAAGCCCTCGGTCTACTTTCAATTTCCGACCGGAACGCGTGCGTGTGCGGTTTCTCCATGAACGGGAGCGGAGGCAAACGCGCCTTAGGGGAATAATCTCCCGATGAATTTTTGCATGGAAGTCCCAAATAACACATAGAAGGGATCTGCAAAGTTTCGTAGCGTTTCGACAATTTTGAATTTCCGGCCCGAACGGGCCCCCGTGCGGTTTTTCCGACGGGAGCGGAGGCAAACGCGCCTTAGGGGAATAATCTCCCGATGGATTTTTGCATGCACTTCCCAAATAACACATTGAGAGTGTCCAAGGAGTTTCGTAGCGTTTCGACAAGCCCTCGGTCTACTTTCAATTTCCGACCGGAACGCGTGCGTGTGCGGTTTCTCCATGAACGGGAGCGGAGGCAAACGCGCCTTAGGGGAATAATCTCCCGATGAATTTTTGCATGGAAGTCCCAAATAACACATAGAAGGGATCTGCAAAGTTTCGTAGCGTTTCGACAATTTTGAATTTCCGGCCCGAACGGGCCCCCGTGCGGTTTTTCCGACGGGAGCGGAGGCAAACGCGCCTTAGGGGAATAATCTCCCGATGGATTTTTGCATGCACTTCCCAAATAACACATTGAGAGTGTCCAAGGAGTTTCGTAGCGTTTCGACAAGCCCTCGGTCTACTTTCAATTTCCGACCGGAACGCGTGCGTGTGCGGTTTCTCCATGAACGGGAGCGGAGGCAAACGCGCCTTAGGGGAATAATCTCCCGATGAATTTTTGCATGGAAGTCCCAAATAACACATAGAAGGGATCTGCAAAGTTTCGTAGCGTTTCGACAATTTTGAATTTCCGGCCCGAACGGGCCCCCGTGCGGTTTTTCCGACGGGAGCGGAGGCAAACGCGCCTTAGGGGAATAATCTCCCGATGGATTTTTGCATGCACTTCCCAAATAACACATTGAGAGTGTCCAAGGAGTTTCGTAGCGTTTCGACAAGCCCTCGGTCTACTTTCAATTTCCGACCGGAACGCGTGCGTGTGCGGTTTCTCCATGAACGGGAGCGGAGGCAAACGCGCCTTAGGGGAATAATCTCCCGATGAATTTTTGCATGGAAGTCCCAAATAACACATAGAAGGGATCTGCAAAGTTTCGTAGCGTTTCGACAATTTTGAATTTCCGGCCCGAACGGGCCCCCGTGCGGTTTTTCCGACGGGAGCGGAGGCAAACGCGCCTTAGGGGAATAATCTCCCGATGGATTTTTGCATGCACTTCCCAAATAACACATTGAGAGTGTCCAAGGAGTTTCGTAGCGTTTCGACAAGCCCTCGGTCTACTTTCAATTTCCGACCGGAACGCGTGCGTGTGCGGTTTCTCCATGAACGGGAGCGGAGGCAAACGCGCCTTAGGGGAATAATCTCCCGATGAATTTTTGCATGGAAGTCCCAAATAACACATAGAAGGGATCTGCAAAGTTTCGTAGCGTTTCGACAATTTTGAATTTCCGGCCCGAACGGGCCCCCGTGCGGTTTTTCCGACGGGAGCGGAGGCAAACGCGCCTTAGGGGAATAATCTCCCGATGGATTTTTGCATGCACTTCCCAAATAACACATTGAGAGTGTCCAAGGAGTTTCGTAGCGTTTCGACAAGCCCTCGGTCTACTTTCAATTTCCGACCGGAACGCGTGCGTGTGCGGTTTCTCCATGAACGGGAGCGGAGGCAAACGCGCCTTAGGGGAATAATCTCCCGATGAATTTTTGCATGGAAGTCCCAAATAACACATAGAAGGGATCTGCAAAGTTTCGTAGCGTTTCGACAATTTTGAATTTCCGGCCCGAACGGGCCCCCGTGCGGTTTTTCCGACGGGAGCGGAGGCAAACGCGCCTTAGGGGAATAATCTCCCGATGGATTTTTGCATGCACTTCCCAAATAACACATTGAGAGTGTCCAAGGAGTTTCGTAGCGTTTCGACAAGCCCTCGGTCTACTTTCAATTTCCGACCGGAACGCGTGCGTGTGCGGTTTCTCCATGAACGGGAGCGGAGGCAAACGCGCCTTAGGGGAATAATCTCCCGATGAATTTTTGCATGGAAGTCCCAAATAACACATAGAAGGGATCTGCAAAGTTTCGTAGCGTTTCGACAATTTTGAATTTCCGGCCCGAACGGGCCCCCGTGCGGTTTTTCCGACGGGAGCGGAGGCAAACGCGCCTTAGGGGAATAATCTCCCGATGGATTTTTGCATGCACTTCCCAAATAACACATTGAGAGTGTCCAAGGAGTTTCGTAGCGTTTCGACAAGCCCTCGGTCTACTTTCAATTTCCGACCGGAACGCGTGCGTGTGCGGTTTCTCCATGAACGGGAGCGGAGGCAAACGCGCCTTAGGGGAATAATCTCCCGATGAATTTTTGCATGGAAGTCCCAAATAACACATAGAAGGGATCTGCAAAGTTTCGTAGCGTTTCGACAATTTTGAATTTCCGGCCCGAACGGGCCCCCGTGCGGTTTTTCCGACGGGAGCGGAGGCAAACGCGCCTTAGGGGAATAATCTCCCGATGGATTTTTGCATGCACTTCCCAAATAACACATTGAGAGTGTCCAAGGAGTTTCGTAGCGTTTCGACAAGCCCTCGGTCTACTTTCAATTTCCGACCGGAACGCGTGCGTGTGCGGTTTCTCCATGAACGGGAGCGGAGGCAAACGCGCCTTAGGGGAATAATCTCCCGATGAATTTTTGCATGGAAGTCCCAAATAACACATAGAAGGGATCTGCAAAGTTTCGTAGCGTTTCGACAATTTTGAATTTCCGGCCCGAACGGGCCCCCGTGCGGTTTTTCCGACGGGAGCGGAGGCAAACGCGCCTTAGGGGAATAATCTCCCGATGGATTTTTGCATGCACTTCCCAAATAACACATTGAGAGTGTCCAAGGAGTTTCGTAGCGTTTCGACAAGCCCTCGGTCTACTTTCAATTTCCGACCGGAACGCGTGCGTGTGCGGTTTCTCCATGAACGGGAGCGGAGGCAAACGCGCCTTAGGGGAATAATCTCCCGATGAATTTTTGCATGGAAGTCCCAAATAACACATAGAAGGGATCTGCAAAGTTTCGTAGCGTTTCGACAATTTTGAATTTCCGGCCCGAACGGGCCCCCGTGCGGTTTTTCCGACGGGAGCGGAGGCAAACGCGCCTTAGGGGAATAATCTCCCGATGGATTTTTGCATGCACTTCCCAAATAACACATTGAGAGTGTCCAAGGAGTTTCGTAGCGTTTCGACAAGCCCTCGGTCTACTTTCAATTTCCGACCGGAACGCGTGCGTGTGCGGTTTCTCCATGAACGGGAGCGGAGGCAAACGCGCCTTAGGGGAATAATCTCCCGATGAATTTTTGCATGGAAGTCCCAAATAACACATAGAAGGGATCTGCAAAGTTTCGTAGCGTTTCGACAATTTTGAATTTCCGGCCCGAACGGGCCCCCGTGCGGTTTTTCCGACGGGAGCGGAGGCAAACGCGCCTTAGGGGAATAATCTCCCGATGGATTTTTGCATGCACTTCCCAAATAACACATTGAGAGTGTCCAAGGAGTTTCGTAGCGTTTCGACAAGCCCTCGGTCTACTTTCAATTTCCGACCGGAACGCGTGCGTGTGCGGTTTCTCCATGAACGGGAGCGGAGGCAAACGCGCCTTAGGGGAATAATCTCCCGATGAATTTTTGCAT
>CATIWC010003580.1:17500-20000 GCA_948472305.1 Vicia faba | reverse complement strand
ATATTTGGATTGGATTTTGTGCGGGGGGTTGATGGATTTGCCATTGGAATCGTTTGGAACACCCATGGGCATGTTCCGTCTAGGCAGCATGTGGCCTGGCCTGGGCGTGGCCTGGCCTGGGCGTGGCAAGGCCCCAGGCGGACCAGGCAAGGGCCTCCCCCTATATATGTTTGAACTGAAATCCTCACTTTGCCACCAAATTGGTCCCTTTTTCCCTGTAGACATAAATTTCTAGTTTGATGACTTAGACTTCGAATTTTTTCTTGATTTTTTGCATGCTAAACACAATATAAGAACCCCTCCCACCAAAAATTAGAATTTTTCGACTTCGGATGAATTAATTATGAATTTTCTAAGCCGGGATTTTCAAGAACGGGAGCGGAGGCAACGCGCCTTAGGAATGGAATTTCCCGATGATTTTTTGCATGGGACATCTCAAATAACACATAGAAGGGATCTGCAAAGTTTCGTAGCGTTTCGATACGTCTCGATTTATTTTGAATTTTCGTCCGAAACGCGTGTAATTGAGTTTTTTTCAAGGGGCGGAAGCAAACAAACGTGCGGCTACGGAATGAGTTCCGGTCTGGAATTTTTCATGCATTAATCTGCCACCAAATTGAGATGGCATGCCAAGTTTCATGCCATTCGGGCGATCCCTCGATATATTTCGGCTTTTCGGCTGTCGGGCCCCCGTGCGGGTTTTTCCGACGGAGCGGAGGCAAACGCGCCTTAGGGGAATAATCTCCCGATGGATTTTTGCATGCACTTCCCAAATAACACATGAGAGTGTCCAAGGAGTTTCGTAGCGTTTCGACAAGCCCTCGGTCTACTTTCAATTTCCGACCGGAACGCGTGCGTGTGCGGTTTCTCCATGAACGGGAGCGGAGGCAAACGCGCCTTAGGGGAATAATCTCCCGATGAATTTTTGCATGGAAGTCCCCAAATAACACATAGAAGGGATCTGCAAAGTTTTCGTAGCGTTTCGACAATTTTGAATTTCCGGCCCGAACGGGCCCCCGTGCGGTTTTTCCGACGGGGAGCGGAGGCTAAGCGCCCTTAGGGGAATAATCTCCCGATGGATTTTTGCATGCACTCTCCAAATAACACATTGAGAGTGTCCAAGGAGTTTCATAGCGTTTCGACAAGCCCTCGGTCTACTTTCAATTTCCGACCGGAACGCGTGCGTGTGCGGTTTCTCCATGAACGGGAGCGGAGGCAAACGCGCCTTAGGGGAATATCTCCCGATGAATTTTTGCATGGAAGTCCCAAATAACACATAGAAGGGATCTGCAAAGTTTCGTAGCGTTTCGACAATTTTGAATTTCCGGCCCGAACGGGCCCCCGTGCGGTTTTTCCGACGGGAGCGGAGGCAAACGCGCCTTAGGGGAATAATCTCCCGATGGATTTTTGCATGCACTTCCCAAATAACACATTAGAGTGTCCAAGGAGTTTCGTAGCGTTTCGACAAGCCCTCGGTCTACTTTCAATTTCCGACCGGAACGCGTGCGTGTGCGGTTTCTCCATGAACGGGAGCGGAGGCAAACGCGCCTTAGGGGAATAATCTCCCGATGAATTTTTGCAGGAAGTCCCCAAATAACACATAGAAGGGATCTGCAAAGTTTCGTAGCGTTTCGACAATTTTGAATTTCCGGCCCGAACGGGCCCCCGTGCGGTTTTTCCGACGGGAGCGGAGGCAACGCGCCTTAGGGGAATAATCTCCCGATGGATTTTTGCATGCACTTCCCAAATAACACATTGAGAGTGTCCAAGGAGTTTCGTAGCGTTTCGACAAGCCCTCGGTCTACTTTCAATTTCGACCGGAACGCGTGCGTGTGGGCTTTCTCATGAACGGGAGCGGAGGCAAACGCGCCCTTAGGGGAATAATCTCCCGATGAATTTTTGCATGGAAGTCCCAAATAACACATAGAAGGGATCTGCAAAGTTTCGTCAGCGTTTCGACAATTTTGAATTTCCGGCCCGAACGGGCCCCCGTGCGGTTTTTCGACGGGGAGCGGAGGCAAACGCGCCTTAGGGGAATAATCTCCCGATGGATTTTTGCATGCACTTCCCAAATAACACATTGAGAGTGTCCAAGGGAGTTTCGTAGCGTTTCGACTAGCCCTCGGTCTACTTTCAATTTCCGACCGGAACGCGTGCGTGTGCGGTTTCTCCATGAACGGGGAGGCGGAGGCAAACGCGCCTTAGGGGAATAATCTCCCGATGAATTTTTGCATGGAAGTCCCCAAATAACACATAGAAGGGATCTGCAAAGTTTCGTAGCGTTTCGACAATTTTGAATTTCCGGCCCGAACGGGCCCCCGTGCGGTTTTTCCGACGGGAGCGGAGGCAAACGCGCCTTAGGGGAATAATCTCCCGATGGATTTTTGCATGCACTTCCCAAATAACACATTGAGAGTGTCCAAGGAGTTTCGTAGCGTTTCGACAAGCCCTCGGTCTACTTTCAATTTCCGACCGAACGCGGTGCGTGTGCGGTTTCTCC
>CATIWC010003579.1:0-34014 GCA_948472305.1 Vicia faba | reverse complement strand
GAAATTTAAGGTTTCTTCATTACTAAGAAACTAAGTTAAATGACTATAAATTAATGACACGTATTTTATATATATTGGTTATAATTATAGTTAAATGATCTAGTTCGATATTATTTTTATTCACCATATTTATAATGTAATATGGTGTAATGGCGGTAAAAACTTTCAATTTTCTTCTTCTTCTTTATCACAAAATTTTAGTTTTCTTCATCACTAAGAAACTATGTTAAAAGACTATAAATTAATGACACATATTTTTAATATATTTGTAATAATTAAAGTTAAATGATAAAACTCGATATTATTTTTATTCACCATATTCATATTATATCATGATATAATATATGTAAAATATTTACAAGGTTTTCTTCTTCTCCGTCACAAAATTTTAGGTTTCTTCATCACTAAGGAACTAAGTTAAAAGTCTTTAAAATTAATGATGCATATTTGATGTATATTTGTTATAATTAAAATTAAATGATCAAGTTAGATAATATTTTTATTCACCATATTTATAATGTAATATGGTGTAATAGAAGTAAAAAACTTTCAACATTATTCTTCTTTTTTATCACCAAATTTTAGGTTTCTTAATCAGTAGGAAACCAAGTAAAAAGACTATAAATTAATGACACGTATTTTTTATATATTGGTAATAATTAAAATTAAATGCTCGAGCTAGATTTTATTTTATTCAGCATATTCATATTATATTATGGTATAATATATGTAAAAAAATTTAAAAGATTGTTTCTTCTCCATCACCAAATTTTAGGTTTCTTCATCACTAAGTAACTAAGTTAAAAGACTATAAATTAATGAAACATATTTTTTATATATTGGTAATAACTAAAAATAAATGGTCGAGCTCGGAATTATTTCTATTCACCATATTCACCTTAGATTATGGCAAAATATATGTAAAACATTTAAATACTTTTGTTCTTCTCCATCACAATAATTTATTAATGGTTTCTTCATCACTAATAAACTAAGTTAAAATACTATAAATAAATGACACATATTTTAGATATATTGGTAACAATGAAAATTAAATAATAAAGCTCAATATATTATTTTTATTTATCATATTCACATTACATTATGGCATAATATATGTAAAACATTTCAATATGTTGCATCTTCTCCATCATGAAATTTAAGGTTTCTTCATTACTAAGAAACTAAGTTAAATGACTATAAATTAATGACACGTATTTTATATATATTGGTTATAATTATAGTTAAATGATCTAGTTCGATATTATTTTTATTCACCATATTTATAATGTAATATGGTGTAATGGCGGTAAAAACTTTCAATTTTCTTCTTCTTCTTTATCACAAAATTTTAGTTTTCTTCATCACTAAGAAACTATGTTAAAAGACTATAAATTAATGACACATATTTTTAATATATTTGTAATAATTAAAGTTAAATGATAAAACTCGATATTATTTTTATTCACCATATTCACATTATATTATGGTATAATATATGTAAAACCTTTCAAATGATTGCCTTTTATCCGTCACCAAATTTTAGGTTTCTTCGTCACTAAGTAACTAAGTTAAAAGTCTTTAAATTAATGATGCATATTTGATATATATTGGTTATAGTTAAAATTAAATGATCAAGCTCGATATTGTTTTTATCCACCATATTTATTATGTAATATGGTGTAAATAAGATAAAAACTTTCAATATTTTTCTTCTTCTTTATCACCAAATCTTAGGTTTCTTCTATACTAAGAAACTAAGTTAAATGACTATAAGTTAATGACATGTGTTTTATATATACTGGTAATAATTAAAGTTAAATGATATAGCTCGATATTATTTTTATTTACTATATTCAAATTATATCATGATATAATATATGTAAAATATTTACAAGGTTTTCTTCTTCTCCGTCACAAAATTTTAGGTTTCTTCATCACTAAGGAACTAAGTTAAAAGTCTTTAAATTAATGATGCATATTTGATGTATATTTGTTATAATTAAAATTAAATGATCAAGTTAGATAATATTTTTATTCACCATATTTATAATGTAATATGGTGTAATAGAAGTAAAAACTTTTAATATTATTCTTCTTTTTTATCACCAAATTTTAGGTTTTTTCATCAGTAAGAAACCAAGTTAAAATACTACAAATTAATGACACATATTTTTTATATATTGGTAATAATTAAAATTAAATGATCGAGCTAGATTTTATTTTTATTCACCATATTCATATTATATTATGGTATAATATATGTAAAAAATTTAAAAGATTGTTTTTCTCCATCAACAAATTTTAGGTTTCTTCATCACTGAGTAACTAAGTTAAAAGACTATAAATTAATGAAACATATTTTATATATATTGGTAATAACTAAAAATAAAAGATCAAGCTCGGAATTATTTCTATTCACCATATTCACCTTAGATTATGGCAAAATATATGTAAAACATTTAAATAGTTTTCTTCTTCTCCATCACAAAATTTATGGTTTCTTCATCACTAATAAACTAAGTTAAAATACTATAAATAAATGACACATATTTTAGATATATTGGTAACAATGAAAATTAAATAATAAAGCTCAATATTATTTTTATTTATCATATTCACATTATATTACGGCATAATATATGTAAAACATTTCAATATGTTGCATCTTCTCCATCATGAAATTTAAGGTTTCTTCATTACTAAGAAACTAAGTTAAATGACTATAAATTAATGACACGTATATTATATATATTGGTTATAATTATAGTTAAATGATCTAGCTCGATATTATTTTTATTCACCATATTTATAATGTAATATGGTGTAATGGCGGTAAAAACTTTTAATATTTTTCTTTTTCTTTATCACAAAATTTTATTTTTCTTCATCACTAAGAAACTATGTTAAAAAACTATAAATTAACGACACATATTTTTTATATATTGGTAATAATTAAAATTAAATGATAAAGCTCGATATTATTTTTATTCACCATATTCACATTATATTATGGTATAATATATGTAAAACATTTTAAAAGATTGCCTCTTATCCGTCACCAAATTTTAGGTTTCTTCGTCACTAAGTAACTAAGTTAAAAGTCTTTAAATTAATGATGCATATTTGATATATATTGGTTATAGTTAAAATTAAATGATCAAGCTTGATATTGTTTTTATTCACCATATTTATTATGTAATATGGTGTAAATAAGATAAAAACTTTCAATATTTTTCTTCTTCTTTATCACCAAATTTTAGGTTTCTCCATTACTAAGAAACTAAGTTAAATGACTATAAATTAATGACACTTGTTTTATATATACTGGTAATAATTAAAGTTAAATGTTATAGCTCGATATTATTTTTATTTACTATATTCACATTATATTATGATATAATATATGTAAAATATTTACAAGGTTTTCTTCTTCTCCGTCACAAAATTTTAGGTTTCTTCATCATTAAGGAACTAATTAAAAGTCTTTAAATTAATGATGCATATTTGATGTATATTTGTTATAATTAAAATTAAATGATCAAGTTCGATAATATTTTTATTCACCATATTCACATTATATTATGGTATAATATATATAAAAAATTATAAAAGATTGTTTCTTCTCCGTCGCCAAATTTTAGGTTTCTTCATCACTAAGTAACTAAGTTAAAAGACTATAAATTAATGAAACATATTTTTTATATATTGGTAATAACTAAAAATAAATGATCAAGCTCGGAATTATTTCTATTCACCATATTCACCTTAGATTATGGCAAAATATATGTAAAACATTTAAATAGTTTTCTTCTTCTCCATCACAAAATTTATGGTTTCTTCATCACTAATAAACTAAGTTAAAATACTATAAATAAATGACACATATTTTAGATATATTGGTAACAATGAAAATTAAATAATAAAGCTCAATATTATTTTTATTTATCATATTCACATTATATTACGGCATAATATATGTAAATCATTTCAATATGTTGCATCTTCTCCATCATGAAATTTAAGGTTTCTTCATTACTAAGAAACTAAGTTAAATGACTATAAATTAATGACACGTATATTATATATATTGGTTATAATTATAGTTAAATGATCTAGCTCGATATTATTTTTATTCACCATATTTATAATGTAATATGGTGTAATGGCGGTAAAAACTTTCAATATTTTTCTTTTTCTTTATCACAAAATTTTATTTTTCTTCATCACTAAGAAACTATGTTAAAAGACTATAAATTAACGACACATATTTTTTATATATTGGTAATAATTAAAATTAAATGATAAAGCTCGATATTATTTTTATTCACCATATTCACATTATATTATGGTATAATATATGTAAAACATTTTAAAAGATTGCCTCTTATCCGTCACCAAATTTTAGGTTTCTTCGTCACTAAGTAACTAAGTTAAAAGTCTTTAAATTAATTATGCATATTTGATATATATTGGTTATAGTTAAAATTAAATGATCAAGCTTGATATTGTTTTGATTCACCATATTTATGATGTAATATGGTGTAAATAAGATAAAAACTTTCAATATTTTTCTTCTTCTTTATCACCAAATTTTAGGTTTCTCCATTACTAAGAAACTAAGTTAAATGACTATAAATTAATGACACTTGTTTTATATATACTGGTAATAATTAAAGTTAAATGTTATAGCTCGATGTTATTTTTATTTACTATATTCACATTATATTATGATATAATATATGTAAAATATTTACAAGGTTTTCTTCTTCTCCGTCACAAAATTTTAGGTTTCTTCATCATTAAGGAACTAATTAAAAGTCTTTAAATTAATGATGCATATTTGATGTATATTTGTTATAATTAAAATTAAATGATCAAGTTCGATAATATTTTTATTCACCATATTCACATTATATTATGGTATAATATATATAAAAAATTATAAAAGATTGTTTCTTCTCCGTCGCCAAATTTTAGGTTTCTTCATCACTAAGTAACTAAGTTAAAAGACTATAAATTAATGAAACATATTTTTTATATATTGGTAATAACTAAAAATAAATGATCAAGCTCGGAATTATTTCTATTCACCATATTCACCTTAGATTATGGCAAAATATATGTAAAACATTTAAGTAGTTTTCTTCTTCTCCATCACAAAATTTATGGTTTCTTCATCACTAATAAACTAAGTTAAAATACTATAAATAAATGACACATATTTTAGATATATTGGTAACAATGAAAATTAAATAATAAAGCTCAATATTATTTTTATTTATCATATTCACATTATATTACGGCATAATATATGTAAAACATTTCAATATGTTGCATCTTCTCCATCATGAAATTTAAGGTTTCTTCATTACTAAGAAACTAAGTTAAATGACTATAAATTAATGACACGTATTTTATATATATTGGTTATAATTATAGTTAAATGATCTAGCTCGATATTATTTTTATTCACCATATTTATAATGTAATATGGTGTAATGGCGGTAAAAACTTTCAATATTTTTCTTTTTCTTTATCACAAAATTTTAGTTTTCTTCATCACTAAGAAACTATGTTAAAAGACTATAAATTAACGACACATATTTTTTATATATTGGTAATAATTAAAATTAAATGATAAAGCTCGATATTATTTTTATTCACCATATTCACATTATATTATGGTATAATATATGTAAAACATTTTAAAAGATTTCCTCTTATCCGTCACCAAATTTTAGGTTTCTTCGTCACTAAGTAACTAAGTTAAAAGTCTTTAAATTAATGATGCATATTTGATATATATTGGTTATAGTTAAAATTAAATGATCAAGCTTGATGTTGTTTTTATTCACCATATTTATGATGTAATATGGTGTAAATAAGATAAAAACTTTCAATATTTTTCTTCTTCTTTATCACCAAATTTTAGGTTTCTCCATTACTAAGAAACTAAGTTAAATGACTATAAATTAATGACACTTGTTTTATATATACTGGTAATAATTAAAGTTAAATGTTATAGCTCGATATTATTTTTATTTACTATATTCACATTATATTATGATATAATATATGTAAAATATTTACAAGGTTTTCTTCTTCTCCGTCACAAAATTTTAGGTTTCTTCATCATTAAGGAACTAATTAAAAGTCTTTAAATTAATGATGCATATTTGATGTATATTTGTTATAATTAAAATTAAATGATCAAGTTCGATAATATTTTTATTCACCATATTCACATTATATTATGGTATAATATATATAAAAAATTATAAAAGATTGTTTCTTCTCCGTCGCCAAATTTTAGGTTTCTTCATCACTAAGTAACTAAGTTAAAAGACTATAAATTAATGAAACATATTTTTTATATATTGGTAATAACTAAAAATAAATGATCAAGCTCGGAATTATTTCTATTCACCATATTCACCTTAGATTATGGCAAAATATATGTAAAACATTTAAATAGTTTTCTTCTTCTCCATCACAAAATTTATGGTTTCTTCATCACTAATAAACTAAGTTAAAATACTATAAATAAATGACACTTATTTTAGATATATTGGTAACAATGAAAATTAAATAATAAAGCTCAATATTATTTTTATTTATCATATTCACATTATATTACGGCATAATATATGGAAAACATTTCAATATGTTGCATCTTCTCCATCATGAAATTTAAGGTTTCTTCATTACTAAGAAACTAAGTTAAATGACTATAAATTAATGACACGTATATTATATATATTGGTTATAATTATAGTTAAATGATCTAGCTCGATATTATTTTTATTCACCATATTTATAATGTAATATGGTGTAATGGCGGTAAAAACTTTCAATATTTTTCTTTTTCTTTATCACAAAATTTTATTTTTCTTCATCACTAAGAAACTATGTTAAAAGACTATAAATTAACGACACATATTTTTTATATATTGGTAATAATTAAAATTAAATGATAAAGCTCGATATTATTTTTATTCACCATATTCACATTATATTATGGTATAATATATGTAAAACATTTTAAAAGATTGCCTCTTATCCGTCACCAAATTTTAGGTTTCTTCGTCACTAAGTAACTAAGTTAAAAGTCTTTAAATTAATTATGCATATTTGATATATATTGGTTATAGTTAAAATTAAATGATCAAGCTTGATATTGTTTTTATTCACCATATTTATGATGTAATATGGTGTAAATAAGATAAAAACTTTCAATATTTTTCTTCTTCTTTATCACCAAATTTTAGGTTTCTCCATTACTAAGAAACTAAGTTAAATGACTATAAATTAATGACACTTGTTTTATATATACTGGTAATAATTAAAGTTAAATGTTATAGCTCGATGTTATTTTTATTTACTATATTCACATTATATTATGATATAATATATGTAAAATATTTACAAGGTTTTCTTCTTCTCCGTCACAAAATTTTAGGTTTCTTCATCATTAAGGAATTAATTAAAAGTCTTTAAATTAATGATGCATATTTGATGTATATTTGTTATAATTAAAATTAAATGATCAAGTTCGATAATATTTTTATTCACCATATTCACATTATATTATGGTATAATATATATAAAAAATTATAAAAGATTGTTTCTTCTCCGTCGCCAAATTTTAGGTTTCTTCATCACTAAGTAACTAAGTTAAAAGACTATAAATTAATGAAACATATTTTTTATATATTGGTAATAACTAAAAATAAATGATCAAGCTCGGAATTATTTCTATTCACCATATTCACCTTAGATTATGGCAAAATATATGTAAAACATTTAAGTAGTTTTCTTCTTCTCCATCACAAAATTTATGGTTTCTTCATCACTAATAAACTAAGTTAAAATACTATAAATAAATGACACATATTTTAGATATATTGGTAACAATGAAAATTAAATAATAAAGCTCAATATTATTTTTATTTATCATATTCACATTATATTACGGCATAATATATGTAAAACATTTCAATATGTTGCATCTTCTCCATCATGAAATTTAAGGTTTCTTCATTACTAAGAAACTAAGTTAAATGACTATAAATTAATGACACGTATATTATATATATTGGTTATAATTATAGTTAAATGATCTAGCTCGATATTATTTTTATTCACCATATTTATAATGTAATATGGTGTAATGGCGGTAAAAACTTTCAATATTTTTCTTTTTCTTTATCACAAAATTTTATTTTTCTTCATCACTAAGAAACCATGTTAAAAGACTATAAATTAACGACACATATTTTTTATATATTGGTAATAATTAAAATTAAATGATAAAGCTCGATATTATTTTTATTCACCATATTCACATTATATTATGGTATAATATATGTAAAACATTTTAAAAGATTGCCTCTTATCCGTCACTAAATTTTAGGTTTCTTCGTCACTAAGTAACTAAGTTAAAAGTCTTTAAATTAATGATGCATATTTGATATATATTGGTTATTATTAAAAATTAAATGATCAAGCTTGATATTGTTTTTATTCACCATACTTATGATGTAATATGGTGTAAATAAGATAAAAACTTTCAATATTTTTCTTCTTCTTTATCACCAAATTTTAGGTTTCTCCATTACTAAGAAACTAAGTTAAATGACTATAAATTAATGACACTTGTTTTATATATACTGGTAATAATTAAAGTTAAATGATATAGCTCGATATTATTTTTTATTTACTATATTCATATTATATTATGATATAATATATGTAAAATATTTACAAGGTTTTCTTCTTCTCCGTCACAAAATTTTAGGTTTCTTCATCATTAAGGAACTAATTAAAAGTCTTTAAATTAATGATGCATATTTGATGTATATTTGTTATAATTAAAATTAAATGATCAAGTTCGATAATATTTTTATTCACCATATTCACATTATATTATGGTATAATATATGTAAAAAATTATAAAAGATTGTTTCTTCTCCGTCGCCAAATTTTAGGTTTCTTCATCACTAAGTAACTAAGTTAAAAGACTATAAATTAATGAAACATATTTTTTATATATTGGTAATAACTAAAAATACATGATCAAGCTCGGAATTATTTCTATTCACCATATTCACCTTAGATTATGGCAAAATATATGTAAAACATTTAAATAGTTTTCTTCTTCTCCATCACAAAATTTATGGTTTCTTCATCACTAATAAACTAAGTTAAAATACTATAAATAAATGACACGTATTTTAGATATATTGGTTACAATGAAAATTAAATAATAAAGCTCAATATTATTTTTATATATCATATTCACATTATATTACGACATAATATATGTAAAACATTTCAATATGTTGCATCTTCTCCATCATGAAATTTAAGGTTTCTTCATTACTAAGAAACTAAGTTAAATGACTATAAATTAATGACACGTATTTTATATATATTGGTAATAATTAAAGTTAAATGATCTAGATCGATATTATTTTTATTCACCATGTTTATAATGTAATATGGTGTAATAGAGGTAAAAACTTTCAATTTTCTTCTTCTTCTTTATCACAAAATTTTAGTTTTCTTCATCACTAAGAAACTATGTTAAAAGACTATAAATTAATGACACATATTTTTAATATATTTGTAATAATTAAAGTTAAATGATAAAACTCGATATTATTTTTATTCACCATATTCACATTATATTATGGTATAATATATGTAAAACCTTTCAAATTATTGCCTTTTATCCGTCACCAAATTTTAGGTTTCTTCGTCACTAAGTAACTAAGTTAAAAGTCTTTAAATTAATGATGCATATTTGATATATATTGGTTATAGTTAAAATTAAATGATCAAGCTCGATATTATTTTTATCCACCATATTTATTATGTAATATGGTGTAAATAAGATAAAAACTTTCAATATTTTTCTTCTTCTTTATCACCAAATCTTACGTTTCTTCATTACTAAGAAACTAAGTTAAATGACTATAAATTAATGACACGTGTTTTATATATACTGGTAATAATTAAAATTAAATGATATAGCTCGATATTATTTTTATTTAATATATTCAAATTATATCATGATATAATATATGTAAAATATTTACAAGGTTTTCTTCTTCTCCGTCACAAAATTTTAGGTTTCTTCATCACTAAGGAACCAGGTTAAAAGTCTTTAAATTAATGATGCATATTTGATGTATATTTGTTATAATTAAAATTAAATGATCAAGTTAGATAATATTTTTATTCACCATATTTATAATGTAATATGGTGTAATATAAGTAAAAACTTTCAACATTATTCTTCTTTTTTATCACCAAATTTTAGGTTTCTTCATCAGTAAGAAACCAAGTTAAAAGACTATAAATTAATGACACATATTTTGAATATATTGGTAATAATTAAAATTAAATGATCGACCTAGATTTTATTTTTATTCACCATATTCATATTATATTATGGTATAATATATGTAAAAAAATTTAAAAGATTGTTTCTTCTCCATCAACAAATTTTAGGTTTCTTCATCACTAAGTAACTAAGTTAAAAGACTATAAATTAATGAAACATATTTTTTATATATTGGTAATAACTAAAAATAAATGATCAAGCTCAGAATTATTTCTATTCACCATATTCACCTTAGATTATGGCAAAATATATGTAAAACATTTAAATACTTTTCTTCTTCTCCATCACAAAATTTATGGTTTCTTCATCACTAATAAACTAAGTTAAAATACTATAAATAAATGACACATATTTTAGATATATTGGTTACAATGAAAATTAAATAATAAAGCTCAATATTATTTTTATATATCATATTCACATTATATTACGACATAATATATGTAAAACATTTCAATATGTTGCATCTTCTCCATCATGAAATTTAAGGTTTCTTCATTACTAAGAAACTAAGTTAAATGACTATAAATTAATGACACGTATTTTATATATATTGGTAATAATTAAAGTTATATGATCTAGATCGATATTATTTTTATTCACCATGTTTATAATGTAATATGGTGTAATAGAGGTAAAAACTTTCAATTTTCTTCTTCTTCTTTATCACAAAATTTTAGTTTTCTTCATCACTAAGAAACTATGTTAAAAGACTATAAATTAATGACACATATTTTTTATATATTGGTAATAATTAAAATTAAATGATCGACCTAGATTTTATTTTTATTCACCATATTCATATTATATTATGGTATAATATATGTAAAAAAATTTAAAAGATTGTTTCTTCTCCATCAACAAATTTTAGGTTTCTTCATCACTAAGTAACTAAGTTAAAAGACTATAAATTAATGAAACATATTTTTTATATATTGGTAATAACTAAAAAAAAATGATCAAGCTCAGAATTTTTTCTATTCACCATATTCACCTTAGATTATGGCAAAATATATATAAAACATTTAAATACTTTTCTTCTTCTCCATCACAAAATTTATGGTTTCTTCATCACTAATAAACTAAGTTAAAATACTATAAATAAATGACACGTATTTTAGATATATTGGTTACAATGAAAATTAAATAATAAAGCTCAATATTATTTTTATATATCATATTCACATTATATTACGACATAATATATGTAAAACATTTCAATATGTTGCATCTTCTCCATCATGAAATTTAAGGTTTCTTCATTACTAAGAAACTAAGTTAAATGACTATAAATTTATGACACGTATTTTATATATATTGGTAATAATTAAAGTTAAATGATCTAGATCGATATTATTTTTATTCACCATGTTTATAATGTAATATGGTGTAATAGAGGTAAAAACTTTCAATTTTCTTCTTCTTCTTAATCACAAAATTTTAGTTTTCTTCATCACTAAGAAACTATGTTAAAAGACTATAAATTAATGACACATATTTTTAATATATTTGTAATAATTAAAGTTAAATGATAAAACTCGATATTATTTTTATTCACCATATTCACATTATATTATGGTATAATATATGTAAAACCTTTCAAATGATTGCCTTTTATCTGTCACCAAATTTTAGGTTTCTTCGTCACTAAGTAACTAAGTTAAAAGTCTTTAAATTAATGATGCATATTTGATATATATTGGTTATAGTTAAAATTAAATGATCAAGCTCGATATTATTTTTATACACCATATTTATTATGTAATATGGTGTAAATAAGATAAAAACTTTCAATATTTTTCTTCTTCTTTATCACCAAATCTTAGGTTTCTTCATTACTAAGAAACTAAGTTAAATGACTATAAATTAATGACACGTGTTTTATATATACTGGTAATAATTAAAGTTAAATGATATAGCTCGATATTATTTTTATTTAATATATTCAAATTATATCATGATATAATATATGTAAAATATTTACAAGGTTTTCTTCTTCTCCGTCACAAAATTTTATGTTTCTTCATCACTAAGGAACCAGGTTAAAAGTCTTTAAATTAATGATGCATATTTGATGTATATTTGTTATAATTAAAATTAAATGATCAAGTTAGATAATTTTTTTATTCACCATATTTATAATGTAATATGGTGTAATATAAGTAAAAACTTTCAACATTATTCTTCTTTTTTATCACCAAATTTTAGGTTTCTTCATCAGTAAGAAACCAAGTTAAAAGACTATAAATTAATGACACATATTTTTTATATATTGGTAATAATTAAAATTAAATGATCGACCTAGATTTTATTTTTATTCACCATATTCATATTATATTATGGTATAATATATGTAAAAAAATTTTAAAGATTGTTTCTTCTCCATCAACAAATTTTAGGTTTCTTTATCACTAAGTAACTAAGTTAAAAGACTATAAATTAATGAAACATATTTTTTATATATTGGTAATAACTAAAAAAAAATGATCAAGCTAAGAATTATTTCTATTCACCATATTCACCTTAATTTATGGCAAAATATATGTAAAACATTTAAATACTTTTCTTCTTCTCCATCACAAAATTTATGGTTTCTTCATCACTAATAAACTAAGTTAAAATACTATAAATAAATGACACATAATTTAGATATATTGGTTACAATGAAAATTAAATAATAAAGCTCAATATTATTTTTATATATCATATTCACATTATATTACGACATAATATATGTAAAACATTTCAATATGTTGCATCTTCTCCATCATGAAATTTAAGGTTTCTTCATTACTAAGAAACTAAGTTAAATGACTATAAATTAATGACACGTATTTTATATATATTGGTAATAATTAAAGTTAAATGATCTAGATCGATATTATTTTTATTCACCATGTTTATAATGTAATATGGTGTAATAGAGGTAAAAACTTTCAATTTTCTTCTTCTTCTTAATCACAAAATTTTAGTTTTCTTCATCACTAAGAAACTATGTTAAAAGACTATAAATTAATGACACATATTTTTAATATATTTGTAATAATTAAAGTTAAATGATAAAACTCGATATTATTTTTATTCACCATATTCACATTATATTATGGTATAATATATGTAAAACCTTTCAAATGATTGCCTTTTATCTGTCACCAAATTTTAGGTTTCTTCGTCACTAAGTAACTAAGTTAAAAGTCTTTAAATTAATGATGCATATTTGATATATATTGGTTATAGTTAAAATTAAATGATCAAGCTCGATATTATTTTTATCCACCATATTTATTATGTAATATGGTGTAAATAAGATAAAAACTTTCAATATTTTTCTTCTTCTTTATCACCAAATCTTAGGTTTCTTCATTACTAAGAAACTAAGTTAAATGACTATAAATTAATGACACGTGTTTTATATATACTGGTAATAATTAAAGTTAAATGATATAGCTCGATATTATTTTTATTTAATATATTCAAATTATATCATGATATAATATATGTAAAATATTTACAAGGTTTTCTTCTTCTCCGTCACAAAATTTTAGGTTTCTTCATCACTAAGGAACCAGGTTAAAAGTCTTTAAATTAATGATGCATATTTGATGTATATTTGTTATAATTAAAATTAAATGATCAAGTTAGATAATATTTTTATTCACCATATTTATAATGTAATATGGTGTAATATAAGTAAAAACTTTCAACATTATTCTTCTTTTTTATCACCAAATTTTAGGTTTCTTCATCAGTAAGAAACCAAGTTAAAAGACTATAAATTAATGACACATATTTTGAATATATTGGTAATAATTAAAATTAAATGATCGACCTAGATTTTATTTTTATTCACCATATTCATATTATATTATGGTATAATATATGTAAAAAAATTTAAAAGATTGTTTCTTCTCCATCAACAAATTTTAGGTTTCTTCATCACTAAGTAACTAAGTTAAAAGACTATAAATTAATGAAACATATTTTTTATATATTGGTAATAACTAAAAATAAATGATCAAGCTCAGAATTATTACTATTCACCATATTCACCTTAGATTATGGCAAAATATATGTAAAACATTTAAATACTTTTCTTCTTCTCCATCACAAAATTTATGGTTTCTTCATCACTAATAAACTAAGTTAAAATAATATAAATAAATTACACATATTTTAGATATATTGGTTACAATGAAAATTAAATAATAAAGCTCAATATTATTTTTATATATCATATTCACATTATATTACGACATAATATATGTAAAACATTTCAATATGTTGCATCTTCTCCATCATGAAATTTAAGGTTTCTTCATTACTAAGAAACTAAGTTAAATGACTATAAATTAATGACACGTATTTTATATATATTGGTAATAATTAAAGTTATATGATCTAGATCGATATTATTTTTATTCACCATGTTTATAATGTAATATGGTGTAATAGAGGTAAAAACTTTCAATTTTCTTCTTCTTCTTTATCACAAAATTTTAGTTTTCTTCATCACTAAGAAACTATGTTAAAAGACTATAAATTAATGACACATATTTTTTATATATTGGTAATAATTAAAATTAAATGATCGACCTAGATTTTATTTTTATTCACCATATTCATATTATATTATGGTATAATATATGTAAAAAAATTTAAAAGATTGTTTCTTCTCCATCAACAAATTTTAGGTTTCTTCATCACTAAGTAACTAAGTTAAAAGACTATAAATTAATGAAACATATTTTTTATATATTGGTAATAACTAAAAAAAAATGATCAAGCTCAGAATTTTTTCTATTCACCATATTCACCTTAGATTATGGCAAAATATATATAAAACATTTAAATACTTTTCTTCTTCTCCATCACAAAATTTATGGTTTCTTCATCACTAATAAACTAAGTTAAAATACTATAAATAAATGACACGTATTTTAGATATATTGGTTACAATGAAAATTAAATAATAAAGCTCAATATTATTTTTATATATCATATTCACATTATATTACGACATAATATATGTAAAACATTTCAATATGTTGCATCTTCTCCATCAAGAAATTTAAGGTTTCTTCATTACTAAGAAACTAAGTTAAATGACTATAAATTTATGACACGTATTTTATATATATTGGTAATAATTAAAGTTAAATGATCTAGATCGATATTATTTTTATTCACCATGTTTATAATGTAATATGGTGTAATAGAGGTAAAAACTTTCAATTTTCTTCTTCTTCTTAATCACAAAATTTTAGTTTTCTTCATCACTAAGAAACTATGTTAAAAGACTATAAATTAATGACACATATTTTTAATATATTTGTAATAATTAAAGTTAAATGATAAAACTCGATATTATTTTTATTCACCATATTCACATTATATTATGGTATAATATATGTAAAACCTTTCAAATGATTGCCTTTTATCTGTCACCAAATTTTAGGTTTCTTCGTCACTAAGTAACTAAGTTAAAAGTCTTTAAATTAATGATGCATATTTGATATATATTGGTTATAGTTAAAATTAAATGATCAAGCTCGATATTATTTTTATACACCATATTTATTATGTAATATGGTGTAAATAAGATAAAAACTTTCAATATTTTTCTTCTTCTTTATCACCAAATCTTAGGTTTCTTCATTACTAAGAAACTAAGTTAAATGACTATAAATTAATGACACGTGTTTTATATATACTGGTAATAATTAAAGTTAAATGATATAGCTCGATATTATTTTTATTTAATATATTCAAATTATATCATGATATAATATATGTAAAATATTTACAAGGTTTTCTTCTTCTCCGTCACAAAATTTTATGTTTCTTCATCACTAAGGAACCAGGTTAAAAGTCTTTAAATTAATGATGCATATTTGATGTATATTTGTTATAATTAAAATTAAATGATCAAGTTAGATAATTTTTTTATTCACCATATTTATAATGTAATATGGTGTAATATAAGTAAAAACTTTCAACATTATTCTTCTTTTTTATCACCAAATTTTAGGTTTCTTCATCAGTAAGAAACCAAGTTAAAAGACTATAAATTAATGACACATATTTTTTATATATTGGTAATAATTAAAATTAAATGATCGACCTAGATTTTATTTTTATTCACCATATTCATATTATATTATGGTATAATATATGTAAAAAAATTTAAAAGATTGTTTCTTCTCCATCAACAAATTTTAGGTTTCTTTATCACTAAGTAACTAAGTTAAAAGACTATAAATTAATGAAACATATTTTTTATATATTGGTAATAACTAAAAAAAAATGATCAAGCTCGGAATTATTTCTATTCACCATATTCACCTTAGATTATGGCAAAATATATGTAAAACATTTAAATACTTTTCTTCTTCTCCATCACAAAATTTATGGTTTCTTCATCACTAATAAACTAAGTTAAAATACTATAAATAAATGACACATATTTTAGATATATTGGTTACAATGAAAATTAAATAATAAAGCTCAATATTATTTTTATATATCATATTCACATTATATTACGACATAATATATGTAAAACATTTCAATATGTTGCATCTTCTCCATCATGAAATTTAAGGTTTCTTCATTACTAAGAAACTAAGTTAAATGACTATAAATTAATGACACGTATTTTATATATATTGGTAATAATTAAAGTTAAATGATCTAGATCGATATTATTTTTATTCACCATGTTTATAATGTAATATGGTGTAATAGAGGTAAAAACTTTCAATTTTCTTCTTCTTCTTTATCACAAAATTTTAGTTTTCTTCATCACTAAGAAACTATGTTAAAAGACTATAAATTAATGACACATATTTTTAATATATTTGTAATAATTAAAGTTAAATGATAAAACTCGATATTATTTTTATTCACCATATTCACATTATATTATGGTATAATATATGTAAAACCTTTCAAATGATTGCCTTTTATCCGTCACCAAATTTTAGGTTTCTTCGTCACTAAGTAACTAAGTTAAAAGTCTTTAAATTAATTATGCATATTTGATATATATTGGTTATAGTTAAAATTAAATGATCAAGCTCGATATTATTTTTATCCACCATATTTATTATGTAATATGGTGTAAATAAGATAAAAACTTTCAATATTTTTCTTCTTCTTTATCACCAAATCTTAGGTTTCTTCATTACTAAGAAACTAAGTTAAATGACTATAAATTAATGACACGTGTTTTATATATACTGGTAATAATTAAAGTTAAATGATATAGCTCGATATTATTTTTATTTAATATATTCAAATTATATCATGATATAATATATGTAAAATATTTACAAGGTTTTCTTCTTCTCCGTCACAAAATTTTAGGTTTCTTCATCACTAAGGAACCAGGTTAAAAGTCTTTAAATTAATGATGCATATTTGATGTATATTTGTTATAATTAAAATTAAATGATCAAGTTAGATAATATTTTTATTCACCATATTTATAATGTAATATGGTGTAATATAAGTAAAAACTTTCAACATTATTCTTCTTTTTTATCACCAAATTTTAGGTTTCTTCATCAGTAAGAAACCAAGTTAAAAGACTATAAATTAATGACACATATTTTGAATATATTGGTAATAATTAAAATTAAATGATCGACCTAGATTTTATTTTTATTCACCATATTCATATTATATTATGGTATAATATATGTAAAAAAATTTAAAAGATTGTTTCTTCTCCATCAACAAATTTTAGGTTTCTTCATCACTAAGTAACTAAGTTAAAAGACTATAAATTAATGAAACATATTTTTTATATATTGGTAATAACTAAAAATAAATGATCAAGCTCAGAATTATTTCTATTCACTATATTCACCTTAGATTATGGCAAAATATATGTAAAACATTTAAATACTTTTCTTCTTCTCCATCACAAAATTTATGGTTTCTTCATCACTAATAAACTAAGTTAAAATAATATAAATAAATTACACATATTTTAGATATATTGGTTACAATGAAAATTAAATAATAAAGCTCAATATTATTTTTATATATCATATTCACATTATATTACGACATAATATATGTAAAACATTTCAATATGTTGCATCTTCTCCATCATGAAATTTAAGGTTTCTTCATTACTAAGAAACTAAGTTAAATGACTATAAATTAATGACACGTATTTTATATATATTGGTAATAATTAAAGTTATATGATCTAGATCGATATTATTTTTATTCACCATGTTTATAATGTAATATGGTGTAATAGAGGTAAAAACTTTCAATTTTCTTCTTCTTCTTTATCACAAAATTTTAGTTTTCTTCATCACTAAGAAACTATGTTAAAAGACTATAAATTAATGACACATATTTTTTATATATTGGTAATAATTAAAATTAAATGATCGACCTAGATTTTATTTTTATTCACCATATTCATATTATATTATGGTATAATATATGTAAAAAAATTTAAAAGATTGTTTCTTCTCCATCAACAAATTTTAGGTTTCTTCATCACTAAGTAACTAAGTTAAAAGACTATAAATTAATGAAACATATTTTTTATATATTGGTAATAACTAAAAAAAAATGATCAAGCTCAGAATTTTTTCTATTCACCATATTCACCTTAGATTATGGCAAAATATATATAAAACATTTAAATACTTTTCTTCTTCTCCATCACAAAATTTATGGTTTCTTCATCACTAATAAACTAAGTTAAAATACTATAAATAAATGACACGTATTTTAGATATATTGGTTACAATGAAAATTAAATAATAAAGCTCAATATTATTTTTATATATCATATTCACATTATATTACGACATAATATATGTAAAACATTTCAATATGTTGCATCTTCTCCATCAAGAAATTTAAGGTTTCTTCATTACTAAGAAACTAAGTTAAATGACTATAAATTTATGACACGTATTTTATATATATTGGTAATAATTAAAGTTAAATGATCTAGATCGATATTATTTTTATTCACCATGTTTATAATGTAATATGGTATAATAGAGGTAAAAACTTTCAATTTTCTTCTTCTTCTTAATCACAAAATTTTAGTTTTCTTCATCACTAAGAAACTATGTTAAAAGACTATAAATTAATGACACATATTTTTAATATATTTGTAATAATTAAAGTTAAATGATAAAACTCGATATTATTTTTATTCACCATATTCACATTATATTATGGTATAATATATGTAAAACCTTTCAAATGATTGCCTTTTATCTGTCACCAAATTTTAGGTTTCTTCGTCACTAAGTAACTAAGTTAAAAGTCTTTAAATTAATGATGCATATTTGATATATATTGGTTATAGTTAAAATTAAATGATCAAGCTCGATATTATTTTTATACACCATATTTATTATGTAATATGGTGTAAATAAGATAAAAACTTTCAATATTTTTCTTCTTCTTTATCACCAAATCTTAGGTTTCTTCATTACTAAGAAACTAAGTTAAATGACTATAAATTAATGACACGTGTTTTATATATACTGGTAATAATTAAAGTTAAATGATATAGCTCGATATTATTTTTATTTAATATATTCAAATTATATCATGATATAATATATGTAAAATATTTACAAGGTTTTCTTCTTCTCCGTCACAAAATTTTATGTTTCTTCATCACTAAGGAACCAGGTTAAAAGTCTTTAAATTAATGATGCATATTTGATGTATATTTGTTATAATTAAAATTAAATGATCAAGTTAGATAATTTTTTTATTCACCATATTTATAATGTAATATGGTGTAATATAAGTAAAAACTTTCAACATTATTCTTCTTTTTTATCACCAAATTTTAGGTTTCTTCATCAGTAAGAAACCAAGTTAAAAGACTATAAATTAATGACACATATTTTTTATATATTGGTAATAATTAAAATTAAATGATCGACCTAGATTTTATTTTTATTCACCATATTCATATTATATTATGGTATAATATATGTAAAAAAATTTAAAAGATTGTTTCTTCTCCATCAACAAATTTTAGGTTTTTTTATCACTAAGTAACTAAGTTAAAAGACTATAAATTAATGAAACATATTTTTTATATATTGGTAATAACTAAAAAAAAATGATCAAGCTCGGAATTATTTCTATTCACCATATTCACCTTAGATTATGGCAAAATATATGTAAAACATTTAAATACTTTTCTTCTTCTCCATCACAAAATTTATGGTTTCTTCATCACTAATAAACTAAGTTAAAATACTATAAATAAATGACACATATTTTAGATATATTGGTTACAATGAAAATTAAATAATAAAGCTCAATATTATTTTTATATATCATATTCACATTATATTACGACATAATATATGTAAAACATTTCAATATGTTGCATCTTCTCCATCATGAAATTTAAGGTTTCTTCATTACTAAGAAACTAAGTTAAATGACTATAAATTAATGACACGTATTTTATATATATTGGTAATAATTAAAGTTAAATGATCTAGATCGATATTATTTTTATTCACCATGTTTATAATGTAATATGGTGTAATAGAGGTAAAAACTTTCAATTTTCTTCTTCTTCTTTATCACAAAATTTTAGTTTTCTTCATCACTAAGAAACTATGTTAAAAGACTATAAATTAATGACACATATTTTTAATATATTTGTAATAATTAAAGTTAAATGATAAAACTCGATATTATTTTTATTCACCATATTCACATTATATTATGGTATAATATATGTAAAACCTTTCAAATGATTGCCTTTTATCCGTCACCAAATTTTAGGTTTCTTCGTCACTAAGTAACTAAGTTAAAAGTCTTTAAATTAATTATGCATATTTGATATATATTGGTTATAGTTAAAATTAAATGATCAAGCTCGATATTATTTTTATCCACCATATTTATTATGTAATATGGTGTAAATAAGATAAAAACTTTCAATATTTTTCTTCTTCTTTATCACCAAATCTTAGGTTTCTTCATTACTAAGAAACTAAGTTAAATGACTATAAATTAATGACACGTGTTTTATATATACTGGTAATAATTAAAGTTAAATGATATAGCTCGATATTATTTTTATTTACTATATTCAAATTATATCATGATATAATATATGTAAAATATTTACAAGGTTTTCTTCTTCTCCGTCACAAAATTTTAGGTTTCTTCATCACTAAGGAACCAGGTTAAAAGTCTTTAAATTAATGATGCATATTTGATGTATATTTGTTATAATTAAAATTAAATGATCAAGTTAGATAATATTTTTATTCACCATATTTGTAATGTAATATGGTGTAATATAAGTAAAAACTTTCAACATTATTCTTCTTTTTTATCACCAAATTTTAGGTTTCTTCATCAGTAAGAAACCAAGTTAAAAGACTATAAATTAATGACACATATTTTTTATATATTGGTAATAATTAAAATTAAATGATCGACCTAGATTTTATTTTTATTCACCATATTCATATTATATTATGGTATAATATATGTAAAAAAATTTAAAAGATTGTTTCTTCTCCATCAACAAATTTTAGGTTTCTTCATCACTAAGTAACTAAGTTAAAAGACTATAAATTAATGAAATATATTTTTTATATATTGGTAATAACTATAAAAAAAAGAACAAGCTCAGAATTTTTTCTATTCACCTTAGATTATGGCAAAATATATGTAAAACATTTAAATACTTTTCTTCTTCTCCATCACAAAATTTATGGTTTCTTCATCACTAATAAACTAAGTTAAAATACTATAAATAAATGACACGTATTTTAGATATATTGGTTACAATGAAAATTAAATAATAAAGCTCAATATTATTTTTATATATCATATTCACATTATATTACGACATAATATATGTAAAACATTTCAATATGTTGCATCTTCTCCATCATGAAATTTAAGGTTTCTTCATTACTAAGAAACTAAGTTAAATGACTATAAATTAATGACACGTATTTTATATATATTGGTAATAATTAAAGTTAAATGATCTAGATCGATATTATTTTTATTCACCATGTTTATAATGTAATATGGTGTAATAGAGGTAAAAACTTTCAATTTTCTTCTTCTTCTTTATCACAAAATTTTAGTTTTCTTCATCACTAAGAAACTATGTTAAAAGACTATAAATTAATGACACATATTTTTAATATATTTGTAATAATTAAAGTTAAATGATAAAAATCGATATTATTTTTATTCACCATATTCACATTATATTATGGTATAATATATGTAAAACCTTTCAAATGATTGCCTTTTATCCGTCACCAAATTTTAGGTTTCTTCGTCACTAAGTAACTAAGTTAAAAGTCTTTAAATTAATTATGCATATTTGATATATATTGGTTATAGTTAAAATTAAATGATCAAGCTCGATATTATTTTTATCCACCATATTTATTATGTAATATGGTGTAAATAAGATAAAAACTTTCAATATTTTTCTTCTTCTTTATCACCAAATCTTAGGTTTCTTCATTACTAAGAAACTAAGTTAAATGACTATAAATTAATGACACGTGTTTTATATATACTGGTAATAATTAAAGTTAAATGATATAGCTCAATATTATTTTTATTTACTATATTCAAATTATATCATGATATAATATATGTAAAATATTTACAAGGTTTTCTTCTTCTCCGTCACAAAATTTTAGGTTTCTTCATCACTAAGGAACCAGGTTAAAAGTCTTTAAATTAATGATGCATATTTGATGTATATTTGTTATAATTAAAATTAAATGATCAAGTTAGATAATATTTTTATTCACCATATTTATAATGTAATATGGTGTAATATAAGTAAAAACTTTCAACATTATTCTTCTTTTTTATCACCAAATTTTAGGTTTCTTCATCAGTAAGAAAACAAGTTAAAAGACTATAAATTAATGACACATATTTTTTATATATTGGTAATAATTAAAATTAAATGATCGACCTAGATTTTATTTTTATTCACCATATTCATATTATATTATGGTATAATATATGTAAAAAAATTTAAAAGATTGTTTCTTCTCCATCAACAAATTTTAGGTTTCTTCATCACTAAGTAACTAAGTTAAAAGACTATAAATTAACGAAACATATTTTTTATATATTGGTAATAACTAAAAAAAAAATGAACAAGCTCAGAATTTTTTCTATTCACCTTAGATTATGGCAAAATATATGTAAAACATTTAAATACTTTTCTTCTTCTCCATCACAAAATTTATGGTTTCTTCATCACTAATAAACTAAGTTAAAATACTATAAATAAATGACACATATTTTAGATATATTGGTTACAATGAAAATTAAATAATAAAGCTCAATATTATTTTTATATATCATATTCACATTATATTACGACATAATATATGTAAAAGATTTCAATATGTTGCATCTTCTCCATCATGAAATTTAAGGTTTCTTCATTACTAAGAAACTAAGTTAAATGACTATAAATTAATGACACGTATTTTATATATATTGGTAATAAATAAAGTTAAATGATCTAGATCGATATTATTATTATTCACCATGTTTATAATGTAATATGGTGTAATAGAGGTAAAAACTTTCCATTTTCTTCTTCTTCTTTATCACAAAATTTTAGTTTTCTTCATCACTAAGAAACTATGTTAAAAGACTATAAATTAATGACACATATTTTTTATATATTTGTAATAATTAAAGTTAAATGATAAAACTCGATATTATTTTTATTCACCATATTCACGTTATATTATGGTATAATATATGTAAAACCTTTCAAATGATTGCCTTTTATCCGTCACCAAATTTTAGGTTTCTTCGTCACTAAGTAACTAAGTTAAAATTCTTTAAATTAATGATGCATATTTAATATATATTGGTTATAGTTAAAATTAAATGATCAAGCTCGGTATTATTTTTATCCACCATATTTATTATGTAATATGGTGTAAATAAGATAAAAACTTTCAATATTTTTCTTCTTCTTTATCACCAAATCTTAGGTTTCTTCATTACTAAGAAACTAAGTTAAATGACTATAAATTAATGACACGTGTTTTATATATACTGGTTATAATTAAAGTTAAATGATATAGCTCGATATTATTTTTATTTACTATATTCAAATTATATCATGATATAATATATGTAAAATATTTACAAGGTTTTCTTCTTCTCCGTCACAAAATTTTAGGTTTCTTCATCACTAAGGAACCAGGTTAAAAGTCTTTAAATTAATGATGCATATTTGATGTATATTCGTTTTAATTAAAATTAAATGATCAAGTTAGATAATATTTTTATTCACCATATTTATAATGTAATATGGTGTAATAGAAGTAAAAACTTTTAATATTATTCTTCTTTTTTATCACCATATTTTAGGTTTCTTCATCAGTAAGAAACCAAGTTAAAAGACTATAAATTAATGACACATATTTTTTATATATTGGTAATAATTAAAATTAAATGATCGAGCTAGATTTTATTTTTATTCAGCATATTCATATTATATTATGGTATAATATATGTAAAAAATTTAAAAGATTGTTTATTCTCCATCAACAAATTTTAGGTTTCTTCATCACTAAGTAACTAAGTTAAAAGACTATAAATTAATGAAACATATTTTTTATATATTGGTAATAACTAAAAATAAATGATCAAGCTCAGAATTATTTCTATTCACCATATTCACCTTAGATTATGGCAAAATATATGTAAAACATTTAAATACTTTTCTTCTTCTCCATCACAAAATTTATGGTTTCTTCATCACTAATAAACTAAGTTAAAATACTATAAATAAATGACACATATTTTAGATATATTGGTTACAATGAAAATTAAATAATAAAGCTCAATATTATTTTTATATATCATATTCACATTATATTATGACATAATATATGAAAAACATTTCAATATGTTGCATCTTCTCCATCATGAAATTTAAGGTTTCTTCATTACTAAGAAACTAAGTTAAATGACTATAAATTAATGACAAGTATTTTATATATATTGGTAATAATTAAAGTTAAATGATCTAGATCGATATTATTTTTATTCACCATGTTTATAATGTAATATGGTGTAATAGAGGTAAAAACTTTCAATTTTCTTCTTCTTCTTTATCACAAAATTTTAGTTTTCTTCATCACTAAGAAACTATGTTAAAAGACTATAAATTAATGACACATATTTTTAATATATTTGTAATAATTAAAGTTAAATGATAAAACTCGATATTATTTTTATTCACCATATTCACATTATATTATGGTATAATATATGTAAAACCTTTCAAATGATTGCCTTTTATCCGTCACCAAATTTTAGGTTTCTTCGTCACTAAGTAACTAAGTTAAAAGTCTTTAAATTAATGATGCATATTTGATATATATTGATTATAGTTAAAATTAAATGATCAAGCTCGTTATTATTTTTATACACCATATTTATTATGTAATATGGTGTAAATAAGATAAAAACTTTCAATATTTTTCTTCTTCTTTATCACCAAATCTTAGGTTTCTTCATTACTAAGAAACTAAGTTAAATGACTATAAATTAATGACACGTGTTTTATATATACTGGTAATAATTAAAGTTAAATGATATAGCTCGATATTATTTTTATTTACTATATTCAAATTATATTATGATATAATATATGTAAAATATTTACAAGGTTTTCTTCTTCTCCGTCACAAAATTTTAGGTTTCTTCATCACTAAGGAACTAAGTTAAAAGTCTTTAAATTAATGATGCATATTTGATGTATATTTGTTATAATTAAAATTAAATGATCAAGTTAGATAATATTTTTATTCACCATATTTATAATGTAATATGGTGTAATAGAAGTAAAAACTTTTAATATTATTCTTCTTTTTTATCACCAAATTTTAGGTTTCTTCATCAGTAAGAAACCAAGTTAAAAGACTATAAATTAATGACACATATTTTTTATATATTGGTAATAATTAAAATTAAATGATCGAGCTAGATTTTATTTTTATTCAGCATATTCATATTATATTATGGTATAATATATGTAAAAAATTTAAAAGATTGTTTATTCTCCATCAACAAATTTTAGGTTTCTTCATCACTAAGTAACTAAGTTAAAAGACTATAAATTAATGAAACATATTTTTTATATATTGGTAATAACTAAAAATAAATGATCAAGCTCGGAATTATTTCTATTCACCATATTCACCTTAGATTATGGCAAAATATATGTAAAACATTTAAATACTTTTCTTCTTCTCCATCACAAAATTTATGGTTTCTTCATCACTAATAAACTAAGTTCAAATACTATAAATAAATGACACATATTTTAGATATATTGGTAACAATGAAAATTAAATAATAAAGCTCAATATTATTTTTATTTATCATATTCACATTACATTACGGCATAATATATGTAAAACATTTCAATATGTTGCATCTTCTCCATCATGAAATTTAAGGTTTCTTCATTACTAAGAAACTAAGTTAAATGATTATAAATTAATGACACGCATTTTATATATATTGGTTATAATTATAGTTAAATGATCTAGTTCGATATTATTTTTATCCACCATATTTATAATGTAATATGGTGTAATGGCGGTAAAAACTTTCAATTTTCTTCTTCTTCTTTATCACAAAATTTTAGTTTTCTTCATCACTAAGAAACTATGTTAAAAGACTATAAATTAATGACACATATTTTTAATATATTTGTAATAATTAAAGTTAAATGATAAAACTCGATATTATTTTTATTCACCATATTCACATTATATTATGGCATAATATATGTAAAACCTTTCAAATGATTGCCTTTTATCCGTCACCAAATTTTAGGTTTCTTCGTCACTAAGTAACTAAGTTAAAAGTCTTTAAATTAATGATGCATATTTGTTATATATTGGTTATAGTTAAAATTAAATGATCAAGCTCGATATTATTTTTATCCAACATATTTATTATGTAATATTGTGTAAATAAGATAAAAACTTTCAATACTTTTCTTCTTCTTTATCACCAAATCTTAGGTTTCTTCATTACTAAGAAACTAAGTTAAATGACTATAAATTAATGACACGTGTTTTATATATACTGGTAATAATTAAAGTTAAATGATATAGCTCGATATTATTTTTATTTACTATATTCAAATTATATTATGATATAATATATGTAAAATATTTACAAGGTTTTCTTCTTCTCCATCACAAAATTTTAGGTTTCTTCATCACTAAGGAACTAAGTTAAAAGTCTTTAAAATTAATGATGCAAATTTTATGTATATTTGTTATAATTAAAATTAAATGATCAAGTTAGATAATATTTTTATTCACCATATTTATAATGTAATATGGTGTAATAGAAGTAAAAACTTTCAACATTATTCTTCTTTTTTATCACCAAATTTTAGGTTTCTTCATCAGTAAGAAACCAAGTTAAAAGACTATAAATTAATGACACATATTTTTTATATATTGGTAATAATTAAAATTAAATGCTCGAGCTAGATTTTATTTTTATTCAGCATATTCATATTATATTATGGTATAATATATGTAAATAAATTTAAAAGATTGTTTCTTCTCCATCACCAAATTTTAGGTTTCTTCATCACTAAGTAACTAAGTTAAAAGACTATAAATTAATGAAACATATTTTTTATATATTGGTAGTAACTAAAAATAAATGATCAAGCTCGGAATTATTTCTATTCACCATATTCACCTTAGATTATGGCAAAATATATGTAAAACATTTAAATACTTTTCTTCTTCTCCATCACAAAATTTATGGTTTCTTCATCACTAATAAACTAAGTTAAAATACTATAAATAAATGACACATATTTTAGATATATTGGTAACAATGAAAATTAAATAAAAAAGCTCAATATTATTTTTATTTATCATATTCACATTACATTACGGCATAATATATGTAAAACATTTCAATATGTTGCATCTTCTCCATCATGAAATTTAAGGTTTCTTCATTACTAAGAAACTAAGTTAAATGACTATAAATTAATGACACATATTTTATATATATTGGTAATAATTAAAGTTAAATGATCTAGATCGATATTATTTTTATTCACCATGTTTATAATGTAATATGGTGTAATGGCGGTAAAAACTTTCAATTTTCTTCTTCTTCTTTATCACAAAATTTTAGTTTTCTTCATCACTAAGAAACTATTTTAAAAGACTATAAATTAATGACACATATTTTTAATATATTTGTAATAATTAAAGTTAAATGATAAAACTCGATATTATTTTTATTCACCATATTCACATTATATTATGGCATAATATATGTAAAACCTTTCAAATGATTGCCTTTTATCCGTCACCAAATTTTAGGTTTCTTCGTCACTAAGTAACTAAGTTAAAAGTCTTTAAATTAATGATGCATATTTGTTATATATTGGTTATAGTTAAAATTAAATGATCAAGCTCGATATTATTTTTATCCAACATATTTATTATGTAATATGGTGTAAATAAGATAAAAACTTTCAATACTTTTCTTCTTCTTTATCACCAAATCTTAGGTTTCTTCATTACTAAGAAACTAAGTTAAATGACTATAAATTAATGACATGTGTTTTATATATACTGGTAATAATTAAAGTTAAATGATATAGCTCGATATTATTTTTATTTACTATATTCAAATTATATTATGATATAATATATGTAAAATATTTACAAGGTTTTCTTCTTCTCCATCACAAAATTTTAGGTTTCTTCATCACTAAGGAACCAGGTTAAAAGTCTTTAAATTAATGATGCATATTTGATGTATATTCGTTTTAATTAAAATTAAATGATCAAGTTAGATAATATTTTTATTCACCATATTTATAATGTAATATGGTGTAATAGAAGTAAAAACTTTTAATATTATTCTTCTTTTTTATCACCATATTTTAGGTTTCTTCATCAGTAAGAAACCAAGTTAAAAGACTATAAATTAATGACACATATTTTTTATATATTGGTAATAATTAAAATTAAATGATCGAGCTAGATTTTATTTTTATTCAGCATATTCATATTATATTATGGTATAATATATGTAAAAAATTTAAAAGATTGTTTATTCTCCATCAACAAATTTTAGGTTTCTTCATCACTAAGTAACTAAGTTAAAAGACTATAAATTAATGAAACATATTTTTTATATATTGGTAATAACTAAAAATAAATGATCAAGCTCAGAATTATTTCTATTCACCATATTCACCTTAGATTATGGCAAAATATATGTAAAACATTTAAATACTTTTCTTCTTCTCCATCACAAAATTTATGGTTTCTTCATCACTAATAAACTAAGTTAAAATACTATAAATAAATGACACATATTTTAGATATATTGGTTACAATGAAAATTAAATAATAAAGCTCAATATTATTTTTATATATCATATTCACATTATATTATGACATAATATATGAAAAACATTTCAATATGTTGCATCTTCTCCATCATGAAATTTAAGGTTTCTTCATTACTAAGAAACTAAGTTAAATGACTATAAATTAATGACAAGTATTTTATATATATTGGTAATAATTAAAGTTAAATGATCTAGATCGATATTATTTTTATTCACCATGTTTATAATGTAATATGGTGTAATAGAGGTAAAAACTTTCAATTTTCTTCTTCTTCTTTATCACAAAATTTTAGTTTTCTTCATCACTAAGAAACTATGTTAAAAGACTATAAATTAATGACACATATTTTTAATATATTTGTAATAATTAAAGTTAAATGATAAAACTCGATATTATTTTTATTCACCATATTCACATTATATTATGGTATAATATATGTAAAACCTTTCAAATGATTGCCTTTTATCCGTCACCAAATTTTAGGTTTCTTCGTCACTAAGTAACTAAGTTAAAAGTCTTTAAATTAATGATGCATATTTGATATATATTGATTATAGTTAAAATTAAATGATCAAGCTCGATATTATTTTTATACACCATATTTATTATGTAATATGGTGTAAATAAGATAAAAACTTTCAATATTTTTCTTCTTCTTTATCACCAAATCTTAGGTTTCTTCATTACTAAGAAACTAAGTTAAATGACTATAAATTAATGACACGTGTTTTATATATACTGGTAATAATTAAAGTTAAATGATATAGCTCGATATTATTTTTATTTACTATATTCAAATTATATTATGATATAATATATGTAAAATATTTACAAGGTTTTCTTCTTCTCCGTCACAAAATTTTAGGTTTCTTCATCACTAAGGAACTAAGTTAAAAGTCTTTAAATTAATGATGCATATTTGATGTATATTTGTTATAATTAAAATTAAATGATCAAGTTAGATAATATTTTTATTCACCATATTTATAATGTAATATGGTGTAATAGAAGTAAAAACTTTTAATATTATTCTTCTTTTTTATCACCAAATTTTAGGTTTCTTCATCAGTAAGAAACCAAGTTAAAAGACTATAAATTAATGACACATATTTTTTATATATTGGTAATAATTAAAATTAAATGATCGAGCTAGATTTTATTTTTATTCAGCATATTCATATTATATTATGGTATAATATATGTAAAAAATTTAAAAGATTGTTTATTCTCCATCAACAAATTTTAGGTTTCTTCATCACTAAGTAACTAAGTTAAAAGACTATAAATTAATGAAACATATTTTTTATATATTGGTAATAACTAAAAATAAATGATCAAGCTCGGAATTATTTCTATTCACCATATTCACCTTAGATTATGGCAAAATATATGTAAAACATTTAAATACTTTTCTTCTTCTCCATCACAAAATTTATGGTTTCTTCATCACTAATAAACTAAGTTCAAATACTATAAATAAATGACACATATTTTAGATATATTGGTAACAATGAAAATTAAATAATAAAGCTCAATATTATTTTTATTTATCATATTCACATTACATTACGGCATAATATATGTAAAACATTTCAATATGTTGCATCTTCTCCATCATGAAATTTAAGGTTTCTTCATTACTAAGAAACTAAGTTAAATGATTATAAATTAATGACACGCATTTTATATATATTGGTTATAATTATAGTTAAATGGTCTAGCTCGATATTATTTTTATTCACCATATTTATAATGTAATATGGTGTAATGGCGGTAAAAACTTTCAATTTTCTTCTTCTTCTTTATCACAAAATTTTAGTTTTCTTCATCACTAAGAAACTATGTTAAAAGACTATAAATTAATGACACATATTTTTAATATATTTGTAATAATTAAAGTTAAATGATAAAACTCGATATTATTTTTATTCACCATATTCACATTATATTATGGCATAATATATGTAAAACCTTTCAAATGATTGCCTTTTATCCGTCACCAAATTTTAGGTTTCTTCGTCACTAAGTAACTAAGTTAAAAGTCTTTAAATTAATGATGCATATTTGTTATATATTGGTTATAGTTAAAATTAAATGATCAAGCTCGATATTATTTTTATCCAACATATTTATTATGTAATATTGTGTAAATAAGATAAAAACTTTCAATACTTTTCTTCTTCTTTATCACCAAATCTTAGGTTTCTTCATTACTAAGAAACTAAGTTAAATGACTATAAATTAATGACACGTGTTTTATATATACTGGTAATAATTAAAGTTAAATGATATAGCTCGATATTATTTTTATTTACTATATTCAAATTATATTATGATATAATATATGTAAAATATTTACAAGGTTTTCTTCTTCTCCATCACAAAATTTTAGGTTTCTTCATCACTAAGGAACTAAGTTAAAAGTCTTTAAAATTAATGATGCAAATTTTATGTATATTTGTTATAATTAAAATTAAATGATCAAGTTAGATAATATTTTTATTCACCATATTTATAATGTAATATGGTGTAATAGAAGTAAAAACTTTCAACATTATTCTTCTTTTTTATCACCAAATTTTAGGTTTCTTCATCAGTAAGAAACCAAGTTAAAAGACTATAAATTAATGACACATATTTTTTATATATTGGTAATAATTAAAATTAAATGCTCGAGCTAGATTTTATTTTTATTCAGCATATTCATATTATATTATGGTATAATATATGTAAATAAATTTAAAAGATTGTTTCTTCTCCATCACCAAATTTTAGGTTTCTTCATCACTAAGTAACTAAGTTAAAAGACTATAAATTAATGAAACATATTTTTTATATATTGGTAGTAACTAAAAATAAATGATCAAGCTCGGAATTATTTCTATTCACCATATTCACCTTAGATTATGGCAAAATATATGTAAAACATTTAAATACTTTTCTTCTTCTCCATCACAAAATTTATGGTTTCTTCATCACTAATAAACTAAATTAAAATACTATAAATAAATGACACATATTTTAGATATATTGGTAACAATGAAAATTAAATAAAAAAGCTCAATATTATTTTTATTTATCATATTCACATTACATTACGGCATAATATATGTAAAACATTTCAATATGTTGCATCTTCTCCATCATGAAATTTAAGGTTTCTTCATTACTAAGAAACTAAGTTAAATGACTATAAATTAATGACACGTATTTTATATATATTGGTAATAATTAAAGTTAAATGATCTAGATCGATATTATTTTTATTCACCATGTTTATAATGTAATATGGTGTAATGGCGGTAAAAACTTTCAATTTTCTTCTTCTTCTTTATCACAAAATTTTAGTTTTCTTCATCACTAAGAAACTATTTTAAAAGACTATAAATTAATGACACATATTTTTAATATATTTGTAATAATTAAAGTTAAATGATAAAACTCGATATTATTTTTATTCACCATATTCACATTATATTATGGCATAATATATGTAAAACCTTTCAAATGATTGCCTTTTATCCGTCACCAAATTTTAGGTTTCTTCGTCACTAAGTAACTAAGTTAAAAGTCTTTAAATTAATGATGCATATTTGTTATATATTGGTTATAGTTAAAATTAAATGATCAAGCTCGATATTATTTTTATCCAACATATTTATTATGTAATATGGTGTAAATAAGATAAAAACTTTCAATACTTTTCTTCTTCTTTATCACCAAATCTTAGGTTTCTTCATTACTAAGAAACTAAGTTAAATGACTATAAATTAATGACACGTGTTTTATATATACTGGTAATAATTAAAGTTAAATGATATAGCTCGATATTATTTTTATTTACTATATTCAAATTATATTATGATATAATATATGTAAAATATTTACAAGGTTTTCTTCTTCTCCATCACAAAATTTTAGGTTTCTTCATCACTAAGGAACTAAGTTAAAAGTCTTTAAAATTAATGATGCAAATTTTATGTATATTTGTTATAATTAAAATTAAATGATCAAGTTAGATAATATTTTTATTCACCATATTTATAATGTAATATGGTGTAATAGAAGTAAAAACTTTCAACATTATTCTTCTTTTTTATCACCAAATTTTAGGTTTCTTCATCAGTAAGAAAC